>RPFO01000082.1:7500-136476 GCA_009746045.1 Mesostigma viride | reverse complement strand
TCCCCCTCCCCCCCCCTCCCCCTCCCCCCCCCCCTCCTCCCTCCCCCTCCCCCTCCCCCTCCCCCTCCCCCTCCCCTCCCCCTCCCCCTCCCCCCCCCTCCCCCTCCCCCTCCCCCTCCCCCTCTCCTTCTTCCCTTTGCTTCGCCGGTGGCACTTCCCTCCCCAGCAGGCGACCTGGGCACAGACGACGCGGCCGATGACGCGGCGCTGGACCAGCTGGTTGCGGATACCGGCGCCAGTGGCCTGGGCGGTGCGGGCACCAGCAGCACGTCTGCCCGGTCCCGTGTGCGGTCGCAGCGCGCATCCTCCGTGGACCTGGTAGACGTGGAGCAAGACGAGGAGCTGCTGCAGGAGTTGTACGAGCTGGGGTGGCGCGAGGGGGGGAGCACGGGGGAGGGGGGGGAGGTGGCCGACCAGGGCGATGGGGGAGGGGACGGTGTCGAAGGGGTCGAAGGGGTTGACCAGGAAACCGGGGGCCTGGGGGCAGCGGCGTTGGAGGTGGAAGATCTGGAAGGGAACGCTGCCGAATCAGGGGGTGGGTGGGGTGGCGAGGCACCTGGCTTGGTGCTTTCTCGCACGCATGCGGGAGGTTATAGCCTGTGATGTTAGTCTGTGCGACGTATGGTGTTTGTCTGTGCCTTTGGTGCTTGCTTACATGCATGCTTCTATGAATACTAGGGGTGAAGGAGGCGAGCGCAGCGCGCATTGGGCTAAACGCAGGACACCTGTGTGACGATGGGCAGTACGTAAGGAAACAATCAGGTCTTAAATAATCAGATCTTTATATTCCCCGACAAAGTAGTTCGGCCATGAAGGAAATGTATGGTACTTGTGGCAGGAGTTTCGGCTATGTCTTTGCAATTTATAGGACCGCGTAGACAGGGTTGGTAATCATTTGTGTGCGGTTGTGAGGTAGATGATGGCAAGGGCATGCCCACCCTTGTGGCGATGATAAATGCATGGCCTGGAGCTGGATGCCGACGTTGAGGTGCCTGCCATGGCATCGCCATCACCACTTGCTCCCCTGCCCCATGTGTGGGACAGTATGCCATCCCGCCAACTCCCACCCTCATTCCCAACTCCAGCCCCAACCTCACCCCAAACCCCACCCCACCCCACCCCACCCCACCCCAACCCAACCCACCCCACCCCACCCCACCCCACCCCACCCCACCCCACCCCACCCCACCCCACCCCAACCCACCCCACCCCACCCCACCCCACCCCACCCCACCCCACCCCAACCCACCCCAACCCACCCCACCCCACCCCACCCCAACCCACCCCAACCCACCCCAACCCACCCCACCCCACCCCACCCCACCCACCCCACCCCACCCCACCCCACCCCACCCCACCCCACCCCACCCCACCCCACCCCACCCCACCCCACCCCACCCCAACCCACCCCAACCCACCCCACCCCACCCCACCCCACCCCACCCCACCCCACCCCACCCCACCCCACCCCGCCCAGCCAGTTGTCCTTCCATCCACCCATCCACCTTTGCCTTCCTATGAACTGTCTATTCATGTAAGCAATGCTGTTAACGACTTTGGCGCCACAGGCCCAGGGATAGCCCCTATGGATACGGACCTTTCCAGGGTCTCTGGTACGTCGGCGCTGATGGCAGCATCCTTGTCTGTGCCTGCCATGAATGGTGTGCATGAATGCTTCGCAGCAATTGGCGCTGTCGCCGAGGCCGAGCCTCCGGCAGGGAGCGCCACACTCGGCTCCCCTGAAGAGGCCCTGGAGATGTCTGAAGAGGGCCCAGAGGGGGCGAGCGAGCACCCAGGGGCGCCTGCATCGGCTGTTGAGCGTGCAGGAGATGCCGACATCGTGCCGCTTGCACCGGCAGCACCAGCAGCAGCAGAGCTTGACCAGGAGCAAGGGGCGTCGTGGATGCTGGTGTGAGGGAGGAGGAGGTGGTTGAGGGAGGGGAGGCAAACGGCAGCAAAGTATCAAAGAGCAAGAGCAAGAAGAAGAAGGATCGCAAGGCCAAAAAAGAGGCGGTGGCGGCACGGCAACAAGAACCAGCAGCAGCAGCTGTGAAATCGCCACCAGTAGCAAGCTCTCCAGTGCAGACCCAGCTGCCGGGAAAGCAGTCAGAACTGCCGCAGCCACAGCCGCCTCATGCCGCTGTGCATAAGCCACAAGAGCAGGGGGTATTGCCTCAGGGGCAGCCGGCGGGTGCACGAGTGAGCGTGGTAGACAACAAGGCCAGCGGGCTGCAGAAAGTGTCGAGCAGCGGCACAGGGGATGTGAATGCTAGAATCAAGGCACACAAGCTACGTGCGCTAGCCTTGAAGCGACAAGGCAAGTTAGAAGAGGCCAAAGCGGCACTGGCCCAAGCACGTGCATTGGAAGAAGAGCTGTGACGGTAAAAATAATGTACTGTCAAATGGATAAGTCTTTGGGACAGGGACATGGAACAAGCTCCACGCATGCATCCTAGGAGCCCTGAGCACACAGTTTGACTCACATGGCTGTCATGCATGGCACATTGACCAGGGCATCAACCTCACTTATCTCAACCCTTGAGATGGATTCCAACATCCAACACTCAGGCATGTACTTCGAGGCAGCCTGTCCTGGGAGTTCACTCATAATAAGCACTAAGTAAACTTAAGTACTTGCGTGTCATGCGCGTGGGCATGACACGGAGTACTATTAATTAATTAATTAATTAGACTCGTGCTCCCGTTGGGGAGTCACGGAGCATTAACCCGTTGGGGAGTAACGGAGTACTATTCTGATCCCATTGACAAAAATCATTACACGAAATTAAGTTACGAATAGCGTAGACCTGCATCATGAATGGGCCCCGACCATATTCACAAGGCATAGTTCTCTCGCTTCATATAGTCAATATCTATTAATTAATTAATTAATTAATTAATTAATTAATTAATTAATTAGGAACATAACTCCGCGTTTTCCGCGGCCCGGCACTGAACGCAAAGGTTTTCACCTTTGCGGAGTGTCTGATCAGAATAACTCCGTTGGGAGTAAATGTAGCACATATATCCCAGAGAAGGGGGCAAGGGGCATATGGCTTTTAATACATTCTAAGCTACTTCCTGCAAGGGTGGGAATGTAAACGACACTTGCTGGAGGTGCACCAGGGCACCTGCACCCCCATGATCTATCAAGCCATACCCAGCGAAGGGGGAGCCTGCATGTCATGGTGGGGAAAGATCAACGTGGCTATACAAAAGCTAAGGCATGGCTTCTCATCAGAGAGTGACTCTCTGTATAGGCAGGGCTGAGCTAATTCTTAATGCAGCATCCATGGGGGCTATTACGCAATATATGACGAGCAAACGCTCCTTGACGCAACGCAGTTTGGCGGATGCGCTCGGCCATGAAAATACGTCTGCAGCTCCGGCTGCAGCTTCGCCCTCAGGTCCGGCAGCTGCAGCGGTGACACTAGTCGCGCACTGGTGGTCGCCCCGAACCCTCCCGGGCTTAATGCCTCGCCATCTGCATCGCCTGATCCTAAACGCACCCGCTCCGCCGACAAAACAGGAGTGTCTTCACGCCCCTCAGAACCGCGCTTTCGGCCTGAACTTTTCAAGGTCGATGATCACGACTGGACCAACATGTCCCCGGCAACTGCCCTGCGTTGCATCTTCCACGGGGACTACGCCTCGGTTTACGACCTGTGCCTCCATCTCCACGACATCCACACCACCTCCACCACCTCCACCATCGCGGCACAACTCAAGCAACAAGCCCTTCGTCTTCGCGAGGAGGCCGACATCACCTTGCGCAGCCACAATGCATGTCATCGTCAAGCACTTCGACCAGCCGGCAGGTGAGACCTCCACGAGCCTTTCACGGCATTTTAAGCGCAACATTCTTGCCCCCATGCAACTCATTGGTGATGAGCTGCGGATGCATGTCGGCTGTCCGCCACCCCCGCGCGCGTGGTAAGGCTGGCCCGGCCCCCGTGCTCCTCACCTATAAGTAAGTAAGTAAGTGAGTACTTGCGTGTCATGCGCAAAGGCATGCCACGGAGTACTATGCTAATCTCAATGTTAGAAAAATAATTACACAAAAGTTTAAACAAATATCGTCTGCATCATCCCCCAACCGTTAAGTCCCCCACCTTTAAGTACATGGCTGACAAGCTGGCGTTCCTTAAATGCCGCAAGAAGCTCTCGAGGACTCGCTTCACGCTGGACGACGACTTGACACTGGCCCAGCAACAGCGGCGACGCGAGCTATGGCCGACCTACCTTCAGCTCCGGCAGAGCGCAGGGGGGAACTTAGCCGGTATACTGGAGGGGGGCGGTCATCCACGTTGACCACAAGCCCTGGCAGGCACCTCCTGCCACCTCAGACTAGGGAATATATACCAGTAGTGAAGATTAGTCAGGCTTATTAGCCTAGCATGCATGTAGCCCACGCGCATGTGCGCCCATAATGGCCCCCATGGATGATGCCTTCAGAATTTAGCCAAGCCATGCCTATAATGGGAACCCCATGGATGCTGCATTAAGAATTTAGCCATGCTATGCCTATGCAGAGAGATGCCCTCTGTTGAGAAGCCATGCCCTAGCGATCTTGTATAGCCATGATGATCTTCCCCCACATGACAGGCTCCCCCTTAGCTGGGCATAGCTTGATAGATCATGAGGGTGCACGTGCCCTGGTGGTGCACCAAGAGCAAGGGTAGGGTAGCTTACATTCCCACCCTTGCAGGAAGTAGCCCAGAATGTATTAAAAGCCATATCAAAGAGACAACCAGCCATATGCCCCTTCTCAGGGATATGTGCTACATGTACTCCCAACGGAGTTATGAACATTCCTAATTAATTAATTAATTAAGGCCATTAAATTAAATTAAATTAAATTATAACATGCCTCCGTGCATGGGGAGGTCATGTAGCACATATTTCATGATGGATGGGGTGGAGGAAGCCGCGTGATCGAACTATCCTAACTCTATCTAGAAAAGCCTAACTACACTACTCATCAAAACGCCTCCTCCGCTTGGGGGAGGTGGCTTGCCCACAGGGTCGGGCGTGTGCGCCTTGACAATCTTCTTCCACCGCGTCTTGTCCTGCATGGCAGTCCAAGCTGGACGACGACTTGACCTTGGCCCAGCAACAGCGGCGACGCGAGCTATGGCCGACCTACCTTCAGCTCCGGCAGCGTGCAGGGGGAAGCCGACATACTGGAGGGGGCGCGGTCATCCCGGCGTTGACCACAAGCCCTGGCAGGCCCCTCCTGCCACTCCAGGCTAGGGAATATACCAGTAGTGTAGATTAGATAGGCTTAGCCTTGCAAGTGGCCCACGCGCATGATGTGCGCCCATAATGGCCCCCATGGATGATGCTTTCAGTATCTAGCCGCGCCCAGCCTAAATGGGACCTCCCATGGATGATGCATTAAGAATTTAGCCATGCGATGCCTATGCAGGGAGTTACTCTCTGCTGAGATGCCATGTGTACACCAGCTATAGCCTAGCCACATACCCTCCACCCCATATGTCATGCAGGCCTTCTAGGCCCTCTCCTCAAGCCCCCCCTGGGCGCCTGTGCTTGTTAAGGAGGCATGAACCATCATGGCGGTGCAGGTGCACCTTGTGCACCCAGAGCAGGTGACAGTTGTACATCCTCCACCTGCAGGTTGTAGCCCTGATTGTATTACAAACCCATAGATGCCCCTTTCTCAGGGCTATGTGTTACATATGCTCCCAACGGAGCTATGATTTTAATTAATTAATTAATTAATGGCAGTCCAAAGACGGGAGAGGGAGTGGATGCGGTGCTCAAACTGGGCTGGGACCACTAGGTCGTCCAGCAACATCTGAACGTAGTTGGTGACAGGTTTCCCTACCCTTTTGGGAATGTCCTTGGGGCCAGGCCAGGTCAGAATATGTGCCGCCCTGGCTGTCCAAGCCGCTGGGGGCCGGCCAGACCAAGGGTGGTGTCGACCTGGCTGGTGCGGGCAAGGTGTCCTACAAATGCTATCCTACGCTGCCTAATCTCGTCCGAAACACGAGGCATGCCATGATACAAAGACTCTGATGACGGACGCTCGGAAAAACCTACGTTAAGGACCTGCCGGAGCATCCTATAAACGGTGCCGTCGAGCCGAGCTGCCAGTTTGGGTGGGAGGGTCCACGCCTCGGCGCCATACGTGAGCACCGTGAGGACGAGGACCTTGAAGAGCATGCGCTTGCGGTGCCCGTCCAGGCCCTTCGAGCGCCAGTAAGGTGTGAGCGAACGGAGCTTGGCCCAGGCAAGGCCGATCGTCGGCGGTGATTAAGGCCATGGGGGGTCCATTATAGGCAGGGCGTGACTAAATTCTTATTAAATTCATCATCCATGGCCATTATGGGCGCACATGCGCTGGGGTCGCGTGGTAGGCTACTAAGCCATACTAATCTACACTACTGCTACATGCCTTAGGCATGGGGGCCGGTGCCTGCCAATGCTTGTGGTCGACGCGCACATGGATGCATGCATGACGTGCCCCCTCCAGTATACCGGTTTCCCCCCTGCGCTTTGCCGTATCTGGAGGTAGGTCGGCCATATTTCGCGTCGCCGTTGTTGCTGGGTCAGGGTCAGGTCGTCGTCCAGCGTGAAGTGAGTCCGTTGAGAGCTTCTTGCGGAAACAACAGCTTGTCCGCCATGTACTTGAAGGTGAGGAGCACAGGTGCCCGGCAAGCCTTACCACGCGCGCGGGGGATCGAGGCGAACAGCCTACATGCGCAGCTCACCAGTAAGGTGCATGGGCCGGGGCAAGAATGTGGCGCTTAGAATAACAATAGCTATAGAGGGGGCCATATGTAACGTGAATCCTCATCCGAGCTGTCCTCTACTGTTACAATGTCAGACGAGGTTATAGTGAAGCGGCTATCCTCAGGGGCAATAACCTCCACCTGCCTATACCAGCCTGGCTAGCAATGCAGGCCGCGGAGGCCGTGGCGCCGGGGAGAAAACAGGAGCACTAAATTACAATGAAATTAAATTATATAACATGACTCCGGTGGGAGATCATTAATTAAATAATTAATTAATTAATTAATTAGGAACATGACTCCCTTGGGAGTACATGTAGCACATAACCCTGATGAGAAAGGGTGCGCATATATGGTACAGCAGCGGTTCCTCTCTCGTCGCAAGCGGTTGCACGACCTCACCTGGACGCTGGATGACGACCTCACCCCCGCTCAGCAACAGCAGCGACGCGACCTGTGGCGCCGGAATACCTCCGCCATAAGCAGGACCCCCAGAAGCCCAAGGTGTACTGGAGGGGCGGGGACCTGATGATCAACCACAAGATGTGGACGCCCCCAGCGGGCTAGAATAGCAATAGCCCTAGATTGTAACCATTGGCGTCACTGCCGCTAAGGCAGCCATGCCTAGACTGTTTGCCTAGCTGTGCCAACACACCTAGTCACGCGCCGCCAACGCACGGTCCACAACCAGCCATAGCCTAGTACAGCCATGCTACGCCCTGGCTATGTTTAGCCAAGCCATGCCTATAATGGGACCCCCCCATGGATGTTGCATTAAGAATTTAGCCATGCTATGCCATGCAGAGAGATGCTCTCTGTCGAGAAGCCATGTCCTAGCTCTTGTATAGCCATGCTGATCTTCCTCCCTCACAGGCATGCTCCCCCCTTACCCGGGCATAGCGTGATAGACCATGAGGGTGCAGGTGCCCTGGTGCACCTAGAGCAAGGGTAGCTTACATTCCCACCCTTGCATGAAGTAGCCTAGGATGTATTAAAAGCCATATGCCCCTTCTCAGGGATATGCGCTACATTGACTCCCAACGGAGCGATGTTGATAATAATAATAATATATGGTACATATACTACATTCTGGACTACTTCCTGCAAGGGTAGGATGTAAACTACACCTGCTCTAGATGCACCCATGGTGCACCTGCACCACCGTGATCTATCAGAGCACTAAAGGGGGCCTGGCACGGAGTGGAAGATCAGCATGGCTATACAGAAGCTAGGGCATGGCGTCTCAGCAGAGAGTATGAGCCCTCTGCGTGGGCACAGAATAACTAAATAAATAAAGCTAGGCATCATCTGGCGTGTGGCCGACATCATAGGCACACATGTATGTACATGGTTAAAGCCCGCTTCGCCCGGGTGGAGGGACGCCCGCGCCGGGGATCGAGGTCACGGAGTACGTGCCAGCTACGGCGGGGTTGACCCCCCCTACCGCCTGAGCGATCTGATCTACGCTGATGACACGACACTCGTGGAAACCCCGGAGTCAGCCCAACTCTGGCTAGACAGCTTATCACTGGAAGCGCGGGCGGTGGGGCTTATGATCAGCAAGAAAACGGAGGTCATGGCCATCGGCTTCCCTGCTGGGATAGCCCCCCACCCCGGCACCCTCAGTCCTCTTGCTGGACGGCAGCCCCGTACCCCCGGCGACTCGCTTCAAGCTCCTTGGCAGCTGGCTTCCCTCCACGGCCGACGACATCAACACCCGCATTGCCCAAGGCCTGGGCGGCCCTCCGCCGCCTCATCGACAGGTTCTGAACCTGCCGCTACCTGAGTGAGCGACGCAAGCGCATTCTGTTCAAGGCTCTTGTCCTCAGCATCCTCCTTGATGGCTGCGAGGCGTGGACCCTGGACCAGGCGCTGAGCCAGCAGCTTGACGGCACCGTCACTCGAATGCTCCGTCATATTCTCGGCGTCCGCTACCAAGAACGCCGCATGCACCCGGCCGAGCTCTACTGCGAGCTCCCTCTTGTCACCCATATGTACCATCCGACACCGCCGCCTCCTCTTTGCTGGCCATCTTGCCCGCACAGACCAGGTGAATACCGATGTGGGCGCCCTGCCGGGGGCCTTAAGACGGGCCAACCAGGTAGACACCTCCTCCTATGGCAGGGTCCCCTTGTCCCATCGCAACCCACTGGCAAACTTGCGCGCGCCGGGCACCGGCGCGGCGCGACCCGGACCTATGTGACACAACTGCTTGAAGATGCAGGGCTTCTGGGACTATCCGTACTCCGCGCCCGCATGATTGACAAGGAGAAATGGGCTGCCATCTGCGATAAGCACGTTCCCGAGGGGTATGCTCCTGTTTTCTCCCCACGGGCCCCGCGGCCCGTTGCTATAGCCAGGGTAGCTAGAAGTCCGCAGGTGGAGATTATTGGTCCTGATGATAGCCGCTACACTACCGCCTCGTCTGCCATTACAGTAGAGGACAGCTCGGATGAGGATTACATCCCCATCTAGTGCTTAACGGTTGGGGGATGATGCAGACGATATTTGTTTAAACTTTTGTGTAATTATTTTTCTAATGGGATTAGCATAGTACTCCGTGGCATGCCTTTGCGCATGACACGCAAGTACTTACTTACTTACTTACTTATATATAGGGTTGAAGGTTCCTTTAATTACTCTGTATTGGCACCCACGTGACGCAGTGACGTGCTTATTAATTAATTAATTAATTAATTAATTAATTAATTAATTAATTAATTAATTAATTTTACAACTACAGCTGGGATACGTTCTTGACATGATACATAACATGTGGGCCGCACGCTAGATATAAATGCTCATGCAAGTCTGGCCTCACAGGTGGCAATAATTTACTTAGGCGTCAAGTCTCATGACGTCTTTGCGTAAAATTGCACGCACACCAACCACGCATCAGTGATGAGACAGTCTGGCTACTGTTACTGCCAAGCTTCCAATAGACACCTCCATGGGGCATGGACACCGGCTCCCCTGATGGCTCAATCCTCACCCCAATCAGGAATCCTCACACTTGTTTCCAATGGTTCAGCCAGGCTGTGTTGTACATCCATTACTAACTGACTGATTGCCCCGATCGATTCCGGATAGACCCTTCCAGCCTCAACGCCTCGTCATCCTGCACATCCCCTGCCACATTCCCCGTACTACTGTCTTCAAATTCCATCTGGTGGCTGCTCCCAGGGTTCACAATGGCGCGCAGCCGACGGAAGAAGTGCCCGAAACTGCTCACCACACCCGAGAGCACCCAAAACCGGCTGTCCAGCTCGTCGCGGTATACGATCGGGTAGATTACGACCGGGACCACGACGCCTGCGCGCCCAGGGTGCACGGAACGTTATGTGACGGCAAGGGTGAGACTGAAGTAAAAACAAGCGGACCACAACCTATTTTATGGAGCCGGTTGGGGCAGCACATTGACAATATTTGAACGGGTGCACGGCCACTCACCAATGGCTGCCGCCCCCAATACGCTGGGCGAAGTGAACAGGGTGATGGCCGTAAATGCGCAGATGATCACCGGTGGCGACACAAAGGCTGCGGATGCAGCCCATCCATTGAAAACATTTCCCGCCATCCATAAACGCAGGAAGTTCTAGCAGTTAGACATGCCAAAATCGTTTATGCATCGAGAGCCGTAGAGGAGGCTGCAATTAGAGTGGGCATGATGGCAAATGATAATAACATCGCAACGCCACTTAGCATCCATGCATGCTAGCATATAGCAAAAACCTCCCTTCGCCACCTGGTATAAGCAACAAGGACACTGGCAGGCTAGAACACGCAATACGGGAAGGCACACATCCATTGACATGGGTGTAACCCACTCACTAATTCTACTGTCCACAGAGCACACAGGGAATGGCACATCCCGAATGCCAATTCCCCATAAAACATTGATAAGGTATTCTGGACATGGGCACATGACCTTGCCTGTGGCACGAACATGCCCTCACGAAGCGGCAACGAGGCAGCGCAAATGGCCTGCCCACGCGCATGCCGATTGCACGTACCTACGAGCTTGACCCCCCCCAAGGGGATGCGGTACCCATGGTGCCCCTTGTCCTCCTGGTCGCGCAGCAGCAGCAGTGAGCCAAACTTGAGCACCGTCGACAGCATGTACAAGAACACGTTGGCCTGAGGGGCGGGGCCAAGGCAAGGGCAGGGGGAACCACACTTGAGAGACGCAGGGTTAAACCGGCTCAACCGCAGCAAATGTGCGCGCATCAAAGTGGCCCATGCTTGCGTTTAGCAACTCGAGAAAGCACGAGAAGCCGGCGAAATTGGGCAGTTTACAGCATTCATCAAACGGAGGGAATCAGCAGAAGCTCCAAATGGTCATAGCAGCTGGCTGGAGTCCCAGAATAAAAACAGGCAGCCTTTGCACTGAGGCAGTCACCGTAGTGCTTGAGGTATACAGCGAGATATGTATTTATATTATACAGCAAGCATAATTTGACCCCAGCTCCTTTCCATCGTTATGCCACCAACTTCCCGCGAGGGAGACTTCAATATGGACAGGGGTGCTAGAGGAGGGAGAACAAAATCGCTAAGATCATTGGTTTCAAAATTGATGGCTGCCCCTCCACCCAGGAGATCTCATGACCAGAGGGAACATCCATGAGACAACCAGCGCAGGCCATCAATCGGGAGAATCCGGACCATGGTAGCTCAAGCCTGCCGTTATCTTATCCACGTTTTCGAGTGGGAACCTGGGCATTGGCGTGAAAACCAGGACCCCTGTGTACCATGCCTGGATTTACATCAAGAAATGGTGCATAAGCTAAACTGACAATATGGTTTTGCTAGCCAAGTATGCCTGCCAGGCAGGATGCTTGCCTGACGCAAGTCGGCCAAGGCAGGGCGCTTGCCTGAGCGAGTGCGGTGAAGTCGAAACAGGAGAGGACGAGTGAGACGGCAGAGTTGGTGACGATGGCCACCCACGGCGTCTCCAGCTTGGGGTGGACTTGCGCCAGCACCTGCGGCAGCTGCTCTCCATGAGCGCAAGGGCAGGGGATGAGCCAGGGGGCAGGGAGTAAGGCATGAGCTGGGAGCAAGGTAGGACTGGGGATATGCTGGCGGCATCGAGATATGTGTAGTAATGATGACCGTTTGACACGTGTAATCTATGATTGAGCAGCAACTGCACAGTGGCACAGCAAACGAGGCTAGATGTAAAGCGGGAATATACTCCACAAATTTGGCAGTGGAGCTCATGTAAACCGTTTCGCTCTGGGCTTTGGAGGTGGATGCAATGTGAGCCCGATAACTATCTTGCATGTTCTGAAGTAAAACCACAGCCATTTTCAATCGCCAGTGTTTCTCAAGGCACTACGCATCAGCACGCGCACAACCAGGGCTCTGTAAAGACCAGGCTCTCTAAAAAAGAAAGAGCAGCAACGTTCCATACAGCCATTCAGATCAGGCGCAGATTCTGAGACCAGCATAGCCATCTCTTCAAAGCATGTGTATGTAGCTGTGACAGGCGCAAGCATTTGCACGGCGGCTGCTTCTCACCTGCCCCGCCTGCGCTAGCCCGCAGGTGACGCGCGACGCGGTGCAGAGCGAGGTGACCGCCATGCCCAGGCAGCTCACTGTGGCCGCAAATGACATGAGCAGCTGGCACTCATAACACGGGACGCAGCGCAGCAGGATCACGCACACCTTTATGTTAGATATGGCAACCGGCACGACTTGCCTGCTCCCACCGGTTCCTAGGGAAAGCTGTTACTGGCTTGTTGATGCCCAGGAAGAAGCGAGACTTCATGCATGCATGCATGCATGCATGGGCCATCTTAGTGAGGAAGAAGCGTCCATGGCTCCATGTAGTTCTACGGAATAAAGTAGCCCAAAGGCTACCGGAGAAAAACATGCATTGGGAGATATGGCTGGAAGACCCCCCCCTACCAAACATAGCCCCCTCACTGAAACTGGCTTACAATTTCTCCCAGGACGCACATCCCATCAGCCGGAGTGCACCACGTAACCACCCACCGAACAGCCAGCTAAATTCCTTGCCCTTGTAGTTTCTGTCACAAAACAATGTGGATGACATGCAAAACCTCCCCATGTCATCCTGCCCATGAGCGTCTGCATGGTCCTGCCACACCCTGCATGACCAGCAGGTTGCCCCGCACGATTGCCACGCACCTTTAGACTGTGCCCCCCTATCCGTTCGGCGACAACCTGGAACGTGGCGACATCCCATTCATCTTCGGGAACCACCGACAACCCCGCCAGCTGTGCGCGCGATGCCGGTCCGCGACCCGCCCGCCACCGACGTGCACGTCCAATAGAAAGGGCACGAGGAACGTCACGGGACATTCGCGCTGGTTAGACCGAGAGGAGCGCATGGCCAAGTAGCAGCATCAGCAGAGAGGGCTGCCCATTGACCCAGGCTTAAGGCTCATTCCAGTGAGACGCACTCGGCGTCGTATGCGGGACAGAGACGTGACGTGCGTGACTGCCACTGAGTGATGTACAGATGCAATCGCTCGCGGTGCCGTGCGATTGGCTGGGTAAGTGCATGCATGAACAGCCAGCAAGGAAGCGCTCGCTCATGCAGACAGTGGACTCATGAAGAGGCAGCTCTTGGCGATTCCGCTGGCACGCAGGCAAAACAAGGCGGATCAGCAAGCGGCCAAACAAGCAGGCAAACAAGCAGGCAAACAAGCAGGCAAACAAGAAGCCGCGTTAAAGTAAGCAATTGCTTATGCGTGACCATGTCGCAGCAGGGGGGGCAGATCACCCAGGGGCACCGCACCATGGCCTTACCACGGGGATTGCGTAGGTGGCGGGGATGAGGATGACTGCCAGCATAAGCGCTCGAGGGTACGTCACCGCTGGGTTATCCACCTGTGCGGCAGCCGTGGGCAACGTCGTTCCGACGCCAAGGTACAGTATGTAGCCATGCAACGATGACGCAAGCAGGTCAGCAAGGTATGCCAGTCTCCTAGACAGGCAACTGCAAAGGCCATCGACCAATCCTTGAGCATGCATCCCTCTCGCCGCACACATGTGCTACCAAGCCAAGAACGCAGTATACATCAAACCGTGTTGGAGTTGCCCCCCACCACGGCAGTTTGCCTCTGCCGGGGACCAACGGATCCCCCACCATGTCTTCAGGCACCACCATGCCCATGCAGCCAGGCGCTTACATAACCCCACGCCGAGAGGCGCTAGATAAAGGCGCCGTGGTGATAGGTGCCGCCATTTGTAGCCAGCTATCACCGCACTCGACCATGCCACGCCACGCACGCCAAGGAGCGCACTCGCGCCAAGCCCGAGCCCGCCCACACACTCCAATATTGTTGGACACCCCATGCTATGTGGCCACCATGGGGCAATGCACACTGTGCTACCAATGACTGTGCCCGCATGGGTGGATTCGCTGTGCCCGCACACGTGGTCCCTGGTACCCACCTCGGCGGCCAGCGCGCCGGTGGCGTCGAATCCGCTCAAGTTCCACACCATGACCGACAGGAACTCGCCCCACCTGCGGCAGGGGGCACAGGCAGGGTCGCGTTGTCGCAGGGAAAGCGGGGGCGGTGGTGGCGCAAGCGCCATTCGTCACATGATGGGCCCAGGCAGATGGAAGAGGGGCAGCACGGGGGAGGCCGAGCTTGCAGCAACCGTAAGGGTGACACAGGGGCGATGGTGATACACAGTAGATATAGCCTATATAAATAAATAGTAGTAAATAAATAAAGCCTATATAAAATAGGTATACCGTAACATAGGTAATGGATGTGAAACCAGACGCAGCCGACCAAAGCATGTACGTAATTTGGTCTGCTGCGTCGTCGGGGCAACCACGAGAAGAAACCATGATGCAAGAAACTGTCTGACATCATTGCGTGCCAACCATTCTACACTGCGCAACCTTCGTGACTAGCATAGATTGGACCTGTTATTGCTGGCCCCATGCCCAGCCAGATACCCCAGGCAAGGGACTGCAATGGCTGGCACAAGCACGCACACCACAATCGCTGTTGCTGATCCACAAAGCATGCCTGAGTACATCTTCCCTCGCAACCCCTTGCAGCTCCCGTACATCCACCATGTGCGGACCACCGCACAACCCTTGTCTTCATACCCCCTCACCTGACCGCATGCAGACCGGCGGCCCGCTTCCCTGTCCCTGGGAAGAAGACAAACGGCAGCTCCTCGATCTGATGGGGCGCACCACGCAGGCATGGGGGCCATAGGGACACATCATGGATAGGCACGTGGTGAGACAGATAGAAGGGGCTATTAAACTAGGGGTAGTGGTGTTTAGAAACGTCATCAATATAGGCACGTGGTGAGACAGATAGAAGGGGCTATTAAACTAGGGGTAGTGGTGTTTAGAAACGTCATCAATATAGGCACGTGGTGAGACAGATAGAAGGGGCTATTAAACTAGGGGTAATGGTGTTTAGAAACGTCATCAATATAGGCACGTGGTGAGACAGATAGAAGGGGCTATTAAACTAGGGGTAATGGTGTTTAGAAGAGTCATCCAGCGCTCGTGAGTAGCACCAAAACTGATTAGCTACGACAGCAAGCCACGTAAAACCGGAGAACCTATTGTCAGTGTCAACCAGGCAGGGCGCAGGGCTCACCATGGGGCGTATTGACAAAAAGGTGATGATGACGAACGGGCTGAGTGAGAGCAGCGTGGAGATGATGGCAGCGCCCCCGATGAGCGCGACGCCCCTGAGGTTCATCAGCATGACCAGCGCGACCACCTGACGCGCAGCCATGGGGCAAGGGAGCAAGCACAGGGAGGCACAAGTGCAGTAGTTGAGTGAGAACCAGCCGTCATCAGCATACACACTCTGGTGGGCCATGCAAAGGCACCTCATCTCATTTCTCAGTCAATAACGGAAATAGCAGAGGCAGCAAGTGGGGTCGGGGACATGGTGTGGGACCTGGACCTGGCCATTTCAATATCGTGGGACCTGCAAGTTTGGCCCATGGCGCCCTCTTTCATGCACATGGAGCCCGGCTGCACGTCTCCATTGAAAGCCTCGGGCCCCACACAGACGTCAGCAGATAGTTGGGTCTCATCTGGCCACGGCCTTGCTTTGATATCTATGGCGAAGCATTCACCTCGCTGTGTGGCATGCGCTGGACCGACCTGGATGGCTACATTCTCATGGTTGCTCTTGGGATACATACGGCAGGGCTTACTGGCACATAAGGGCATCAGAGACTGCCTGCCCCGTATCCTACTGTGCAAACAAGGGCACGTTACAGTGTGCACGTGACACATGCTCCCCCCAGCCACAACAATGTCACCAACAGCGCTGAGGTGCCAACCCACACGAGCTCCTTTGAGTGACCAAGAAGTCAAATACTAGCATACATGCAAGATCAAGATCTATGCACCTATACATGCCTATACATGACTTGCACATGGTCACAACACAGGTGAAGTCTGAGCCAGCAGACCGTTCAAACGCAGAAGGCCTACCGGCCAACCAAGATTCCCTGTCCCTGACGTCGATGCTTCCAGTGTCCATGAATGTCAAACCGACATGGGTTCCTACACCTTTCCTCCCTTGGAAGACAAGTGAGGCTTCGCATGCTAGCTGCACGCTCACTCACATCCTCTCACATGGCTCAAAATGAAATGGGACCACTGACAACATTGTGCGTGGTGCCATGCGCCATCATGCACCCACTGTCACGATGCTCTCTCTTTGAATGGCACCATCCACTGTCACGCAACCATCAATCCCATCGGTGGATCTGGCGCATGATGCCACCCACCGTCACGCGGCAGACCCAGTCGGAGGTGCTACCCGGCGTGAGCAGCGTGACAAGCTCCACAGCATCGCTGTCATCATCGTACGTGCCCGTCTCATCCTTTTCAACCACCAGCACGTGCCGCAAGTACTCAACAAAAAGCACCGGGTAGACGGCGCTATCCAGCATGTTGGTGATCAGCGTCCACGCGCCATTCTGGGGGGTTGGGGTGCGACGAGGTGGGCACCAGGTTTGAAACCACCCAGACACCCAAAGGGGGGAGGGAAAGGGGAATGTTAGGCAGGACTGGGGTGGTGGCTGTGGGTGGGAGGGTTGGAGGCAGTGAAGGGGAGAGAAGGGGGGGGGGGGGGGAGAGAAGGGGAGATAAGGGAAGATAACGGGAGATAAGGGGAGATAAGGGAAGATAACGGGAGATAAGGGGAGATAAGGGAAGATAACGGGAGATAAGGGGAGATAAGGGAAGATAACGGGAGATAAGGGGAGATAAGGGAAGATAACGGGAGATAAGGGGAGATAAGGGGAGATAAGGGGAGATAAGGGGAGATAAGGGGAGAGAAGGGGAGAGAAGGGGAGAGAAGGGGAGAGAAGGGGAGAGAAGGGGAGAGAAGGGGAGAGAAGGGGAGAGAAGGGGAGAGAAGGGGAGAGAAGGGGAGAGAAGGGGAGAGAAGGGGAGAGAAGGGGAGAGAAGGGGAGAGAAGGGGAGAGAAGGGAGAGAAGGGGAGAGAAGGGGAGAGAAGGGGAGAGAAGGGGAGAGAAGGGGAGAGAAGGGGAGAGAAGGGGAGAGAAGGGGAGAGAAGGGGAGAGAAGGGGAGAGAAGGGGAGAGAAGGGGAGAGAAGGGGAGAGAAGGGCAGTAAACAGGAAGAATACAAGGGGTGCATTCTGGGGCCGAATTGCGCAGCGCACATGAATTTGCACGCACAGACACAGCTGCAACGACCCCAGCAGGATTTCCTTTCATGTATAGAAGGATGATGGTGGAGTCCTCTGGCACCACCAACACAAGCAGCTTGTCAACCAGTAACCGGCAAGAGTGCGAGTCAGCAAGTTTCTCATGCTAGCATCGGCTTGCGTCGCGTTTTGGAAAAGCGGATGACTGCATACTTCCCTCTATGCACAGATGCCGTCCTCAGTAGCTCCCCATGTGCCCGCAACAAGAATAGCCGCAGCACAACCCCTCACAAACGGCGGCTGCACACACATGGGAGCACACTCAGAAGTACCCACAACCAGTGAGGCGCCCAAAGGGCTTCCCTGTCGTCTGCAGGCTGCCGCAGCATACAAGCTACCACCCACATTAGTACGATTACAACCTGATTACGGGAACACATTCGTGGGCTTGCATGTGGAATGTCACATATGCTGTCACATGTATCAACGTGTACACAGTGAGCCAATGCTGACCCCAGACCCTCCTGTTAAGTTGCCATTAGCTTGAACAAGCAAGGAGGGAGCAAGGATGGATCTAGAAGCAGAGCCGTGCAGGTCACCAGCCTTAAACCACACTGTGGACCAAAGCGTGCCAGAGGCACCAGGTGCCAGCGGCATTGGACCATAAGTTAGCTGGTCTGCCTAGCTGCATATCAGCACCTGCATCGCCCTGGAAGCCTCTCTTGGCAAAAGGGGGAAAGGGTGATGACGAGGATGCTTCACCAGGCACACAGGTTGTCTCATGGATACAAAATGAAGTCTGCACGGCATGCAGGCCAGCAACGCTGTTTGGGAATATGGCACACCTGAAAGCCCCAGAAGTGGCCAAAGGCGCGGTTGACCCACACGACATGACCGCCCGCTTGGGGCATCATGGAAGACAGCTCCGCGGTCATGAGGGACATGGGGAGGGCCCTGGGGGCAGCAAGCGGGTGAACAAGAAGGCGATGGAGCGAGTGGGTAAAAAATACGGTGGTGAAGCCCGTGGGTTCATGACCAGCGGTGGGATGAGTGGGTGAACAAGAGGGCAGCGGGGCAGAACTAGAGATGGGGGCATGGGGATATGTCGCCAATAACAGCCAAGCGCACCAGCACACACACACACACACACACACGCACACACACACACACACACACACGCACACACACACACACACACACACACACACACACACACACACACACACACACACACACACACACACACACACACACCACCACCACCCCCGCCCCCGCCCCCGCCCCCGCCCCGCCCCCGCCCCCGCCCCCGCCCCCGCCCCCCCCCCCACCACCACCACCAAAGCCCTTTTTAAGGCCGTGGGGGTAATGAAAAGGAACTTTACAAGAGATTTGCATACTGGGACAACAATGGGAACAGCAGGACAGCGGTACATGTATTACTAACAAAAATTTTCCATATTGTATTCCAAGGCACATAAGAACACATCCATCCTGGTCACACCCGATCCTGAGCCGCCGATTCCCTCCCCCTTCCCCCCCCCCTCCCACACACACACACAAAATATAAAAGCCCTCTCCTCACAAACCGTACTTGCTGCATCTACCTCCCAATTTCACCCCGAGAGGTATGCAAAACGGGCACGCACCCCGATAAGGATGTTATTCGTATCATTGTCCATGGCGAACGGGGTTTCTGTCATGCCATGCCGCGCCCTTGTCATCAGTCCTTCAACTGCACACGATTGCCTAAAAAGTAATAGAAATAGAAAGAGGATGAATGCCTCCGACATGCATGCTAGACTGGAGGAGCATATGAAGCTGATGGGCTCTATCATTGTGAGCAAGGCAGTACCATTATTGGTCCGTGCCAGTTGCCGGCACCCAAAAGTTGTGTGGGGCAGCACATTCAAGCCATAGTTGGGAAAGTGTAATTGGGGGTGCATCTGTGCTGCGTGGACACTGGGCAGCAAAGAGTGGGGCAAAACTAACGCACCAGACAAGGGCCACCACCGCCAGCCCAATCATTGTAAGCCATGGCCCGCCCGCGCCTATGCAAGCTTCAAATCCGAAGGGGCCCTGCACAGCGCAAGGAGCCAAACGGAGGAATAATACAGCAAAAGTAGTTTGTTGTTATCACCTCGCTCGGTGCAATTTCTATTCCACATTTAACACCCCAAACGTGTTTCTCCAGACCGCAGAGCGTTGCGGTCCAGATGTACCACGCGGCTTAGCATCAAACAAAGCATACCGTCAGGGGCAACAGCCCCGGAGAACACCTCAGCCGCAGAAAAGCAAGCCCCATGAACCAATGGGAGGCCTCGAGCATAAGGCTGAGAAAATTTAAGTACAATGACATTTTTTATTTGACATATTATATTTATAAGTGATCGACCTATTACAATCCATAGGAAATTTCATGTGTGTGTAAAAACGTCATGCAAGGAATTCTAGCACTCACCCCAGCCACAGTGAAAAATGTAACGCAGAGAAGCTTTGCCAGCCCAAGTTTAGCACCTTGGTGCTCCTTCTCGGCTTCGTCAAACAGCCAATTATTTCCAGCCGTCATTTCAGTTCCAGCCTAATGCTATTTACTATCGAATTCTATGTCGATAGGATCCGCGCATTTCTCCTATCTTAACAAACATGGTGAAAACAACAGGCATTTAAGGGATTACAGCGGGGACGCCGCTGTCCCAACTTCGCTAGACATTCTCTCTCCATTGTAGTGTGAAACTACCCGCCATATGGGCACAATTTTTTTTATTAGGGAATAAAAAAAAAGAAATTAAAAAAATCGGTGTTGCGGGTTGCCTGCAGCCGTGTGCACACAGCACAACAAAGTCCGCTCGTCCGCTTTGCCTAGCCACCTTCACGAACCAGTTGTGCTGGCAGCAATCTAGCAGCTGAGCCAGGCTGAGCCTACTCTTGACCTGTAGAAAGGGGTCAAGCTCAGGGGTCCAACTGAACTGAACAAGCATCTCCCGGCCTGCTCCCTGGCCTAGTATTCCAGCATGCACTGGCGAGAGGGTTGCTGGCACTGATCCGACAGGCGAGTGCCACGTGCTTACGCGCGCGCGTACTTCAAAAGACCGGGAAATTTTTGTTGGCTATTTTCCTGCCAATACTCGCAGTCGAAATGAAGTCATACCTGCAATGGAGGATTAGACATTCAACTTGCGTCTTGTTTATATACACTTTGGATGCACTACCACACAAGATGACAAGCAGGAGAATTGCCGCAATCAAGTTGCAAATTCGACATCTTAAAAAAAAGCTTCTTTAAGTATATGGGGACGTAATTAGCTCGGGCATGCGTTATTTTCTCTGCCAGATAACGGGTTTGCGTTGGTTGGCACCTCCCCGGCTACAACGAGCTCTAGTTCATTTAGCTAGCAATTATGCGTCTCGTTACAGAGAAAATGTAACTTTTTCTTCTCGAGAAGTGTACATCCGGGCAAGCATGGGGCTTTTGCTGAACGGTCGGTTCCCGCCATCGGCTAACTCAAGGACAAAGAAACGATGATAGAAGCCAGAAGGCTGAGCATTAAGTAAACGGGTTAGAATGTCTCCGCCACGGGTGGTAAGTGTACCATGTTCCTATAAATTAATGCGCGTTGTTTTCGTCTTTGAGACAATAAATTCGTGATTTCGCTAGATAAACCTTGCCAGCCGCAGGCGCGTGCAACCTCGCCACTGGTTCGTGCAGACTCTGGATTGCATGATTCAGTCTTGGAAACACCTGGGCTGGCTCGCCAAATGTATTTAAAAGGATGCCCTGCTGTTGCATTTTGGTAGAAGCGCATGGCTGCAATTCACACCATCACCTGTCCATGGCCGGATTGGCGGATGCCGCTCATCGCAGCGCGGAGCCGCCCTGCCCGTGGATGCGTTGGACGCGGGCGAGGTCAGCCTGCTGTACCGGCGGAACGGCGGCCGGACGGACTGGGAGCCGTCCATCATGGCCGCGCAGAGGGATCCCGGCGAGGTTTTCACGACTGTGTGAGTGCCCGTACCGTTGACAGCAGCCAGGGTGGCAGGGCAACCTGTGAGTGCCCGTACCGTCTGCAGCAGCCAGGGTGGGAGGGCATCCTGTTAAAATCCTTCTGACTTCTGTTTCCTGGCCCGCATGAAGTTGTGCCACTTGTCCTTACCACGTGTCGTATTTGCCTGCCCTTCACCGCTCGCTCGCTTTCCAATAGCAATAATCAATAAGCACCCTGGCAGTGTGCCGTGTGTGGTGATGATGTGGAGCATACAGACCTCCCCATTGGGTGATCATGGGTAGCGAGTAGACCCCCACTATCGGGCTGCCAGGTGTACCTGTCCTGACCACCAACAGCTGAGTTGAAGGTGTCTAGCGTGCCGTGAGCCTGGTGGGGTGCCAGGGCCGCTGCTACTGGCCACATGCCTTCCTGGGAGCCCTGGCAGATCCCCAATTCATGGCTCATGGCTATCCAGTGCCATGCGCGCCCATAAAGAAGCCCTGTCATGAGCCCGCGGCGAGTGAACATGTATCCGTTGGAGTACCTCGGCCGCAGCCTCTGCTTGTCTCGCCACGTCCCGCCTCTTGTCTCGCCCTCTCGGTCTGTTTGTCCAAAACAAGGCTTCGTCCTCTTGTGTCCCCCAATCCTTTCTCCCGTGTGACACCTGGCCCCCGCCTGCCATCCACCTGGCAGGTACATCCCTGCGTCACCCCCGCGGGCCCCCCAGTGCGAGGGTTGCCGCGAGCTGGCGTCCCTGCGCGACCGGCTGTCCTTGCTGGAGCGTGAGGTGGAGGACAGGGACGCTGAGCTGGCCGACGCACGCGATGAGCTGGCGCGCATGCGGGACTTGGCGCGGGCGAGGAGGGAGGAGCTCTCCCTTGCGTGGGGCGACGTGGGCGATGCGGCCGAGGAGATGTCGCTCCTGCGGAAACAGCTCGCACTGGCGGAGGCCAGGGAGAGTGAGATGGCAGAGGCGGCCAGGGTGGCCAGGAGGGACGCCGAGAGGGCGCGCAAAGAGGCAGATAAAGCGAAGCTGGATGCGAAGCGGGCGAGGGAGGAAGCGGAGGCGACAGCGATGGTGCGGTTGACACCGCCGCGGACGCCCGGTCCCCGGCCCACCCGCACGCCCCAGCGGGTGATCCGCAAGGACGACAGCCCCAAGGGGTGCGCCCGGTGCAAGCAGCTGGAGGGCGAGGTGGACGCGCTGAGCGACGAGCTGGACGAGATGGAGGCCAAGGTGGCGGCGCTGCAGGAGCAGCTGGCTCTGGCATCCGGCACCAAGAGCACAAAGACGAGGAGCCTGCCAGCATCACCGGGAGAAGAGGATCCCGACGCACGGGGAATTATCTTGGACATGGAGCGGCAGTATGCGGAGCTGAGGCGGCGGTACGAGGCGGAGAAGGCATGGTGGAAGCAGGAGGTGGACGAAGCGAACGCGGCGGCAGCATTAGCGCGCGCGCGGTTGCGGCTGGCGCTGTGCATTCTGCTGCCGCTGTTGTTACTGCTGCTGTTCTTGGTGCTGCTGGTGCCACTGGTCATGAGGGACAAGGGGGGGGGGACCGCGCTGGAAGACCTGCCGCCAGCATTTGTCGGCAACCTGAGCGTGGTGGGCGTGGGCGAACACGCGTTCACGCTCGTGGGCGCGCTCAGCAAGCCGGCAACAGTGTACTATATGGTGGTGACTCTAGCGGATAACGCAACGTCCTCGGATGCGGTCTCGTTCACGAAATCTGCTGCCAATGGTTACAGTGACTTGAACCAGAATTACTTTACGGGACATGGTGGCTCCCCTGTCAGCATATCCCCACCGCCGAGCCCTTTCGAGAGCTCTCCAGCTCCCCCCGCAGGCAGCTCACGCACCACTGCCCGGCAGACAGCTGGCAGCCCGTGGACATCCCTGGCGCCGTCTGCTCAGGACGTGTTGTTGGGAGTGCTGCCTGCCGGCACTGCGGCCAGCAGCTTCCAGGTGGCAGCATGTGGCAGCGTGACGGCGGCTAGTCCAGGTGTGGCCAAACGCTTTGGGCTGTCCCTGTCGTCCGATATCACTGTCGGGAGCGGTGCTGGCACTGGCCAGGAAGGCGGCTCGTATCAGCCCATTGATCTCGTGCTGCAGGTGCAGAGTGTCGCGTTCAGCCCCTCGCTTCGGCCCGCTTGCGTGGCCGCGCTGGCGGACTGGGCACGCCTGCGGGCCAACGCCAGCAGCAGCGGTGACGCGGCTGTGGCGGAGGAGTTGGTACGGCGCAGTTCCCCCCACCTGCGGCCGTGCGCCAGGTGTCCCGGCCTTGACCCTGCCACCAGGTACTGGGCGGGTGCATGGGGGGATGTCGAGGCCTGGCCACACCCCCATGATGTTCTCTATCTTGTAACGATGCCATCATTTCATCACGACCGCATTCAGTTGCACTTATGCGATGGACACTAGGTTGTGCACGGGGAAGGAGGGAACTGGGTATCACGAACGTTTAACTAGCTATGTCACACGCCACGTTCGAACCAGGAACCAGGACTCATGGCTCTTGCGGCGCCTGGATGCTGGCGCGTGGCTCTTGCGGTGCCTGGATGCTGGCACGTGGCTCTTGCGGTGCCTGGATGCTGGCACGTGGCTCTTGCGGTGCCTGGATGCTGGCACGTGGCTCTTGCGGCGCCTGGATGCTGGCGCGTGGCTCTTGCGGTGCCTGGATGCTGGCACGTGGCTCTTGCGGTGCCTGGATGCTGGCACGTGGCTCTTGCGGTGCCTGGATGCTTGCACGTGGCTCTAGCGGTGCCTGGATGCTGGCGCGTGGCTCTTGCGGTGCCTGGATGCTGGCACGTGGCTCTTGCGGTGCCTGGATGCTGGCACGTGGCTCTTGCGGTGCCTGGATGCTGGCACGTGGCTCTTGCGGCGCCTGGATGCTGGCACGTGGCTCTTGCGGCGCCTGGATGCTGGCACGTGGCTCTTGCGGTGCCTGGATGCTGGCGCGTGGCTCTAGCGGTGCCTGGATGCTGGCGCGTGGCTCTTGCGGTGCCTGGATGCTGGCGCGTGGCTCTTGCGGCGCCTGGATGCTGGCGCGTGGCTCTTGCTGCGCCTGGATGCTGGCGCGTGGCTGTTGCGGTGCCTGATGCTTGCACGTGGCTCTTGCGGCGCCTGATGCCTGTGGATGCTGTTGCTGCATGCTGGTGTTTGTGGGCCTTTCGTGGCTAGTGTTTCTATTGACCGATCGCCAGTGCCACGTTTCTTATCTGCATCTCGCGTGAGACCCAGACGTTGCCTCCAGTATACACCAAGATCTTCCTGTCGGTACACTTGTCTTGTCCAAACAGTCTTGTCAGTTTTGCACCGCATTCTGCTACTGTTGGTGCATTCTGCTCAAACCCCATCAATCTCTGGCAGGAGCAACAGTCGCAGCTAGACCCAAGCAGGGCCGCGCATTTATGTGCGCACTCACATGTGATGGATTGGCCACACACCCTTGTCCTATGCCCACTTGCCTCATCCTTGCAGGTACATCGTCTTTGCCGTGGCCGCCACGGAACGCGTCACCTGCTCTAAGAAAGCTAGGGCTGGCGCCAACACCACGGCAGCGTGCACCAGCTCCCAGATGCTGTCCTACGTCACATCCATCGAGATCCAGACCGCCGCTGACGTCAGCGCACCGCTCTACGCGGTCCGCTCGCCGTCGCCCGCGGCGGTTACAGGTGACAGTTTTACGCTCCAGGTGGCGATGAACGAGCCTGGGGAGGCCTCGCTCGCGGTCATGCAGCTGGGGTCCCCCCAGGGGGGTCTGTTCCGTGGATGGTGGAATTATGACGACGGCAGCTGGGAGAGTGGCTTGCCGTGGCCAGGGGCTGCAACCAATGCTAGTAGTCAAGCCGGCAGCGGCGGCAGTACTTGTGGGGCATCCGGGGCGCTAGCAGTCATGGGTGATGTAGGGCGTGGGACCCTGGCTGTGCCATCGCCGCCGTTTCAGGAGGCGAGTTTGCGTGTGAGTGGTCTGGCCAGCGAGACGACATACGGCGTTTTCGCGCTTGCGAGGGATTACTTGGGCAACCAGGCAAGCTCTGGTGGCGGTATTGGTGACGTTGACGGCAACAATGGCGGCGCGCCAGCGAGCAACGTTGCCGGTACCGCCGCCTACCTGGAGGTGACAACGCTGGACGTGACGCCCCCGCTGCTGCTGGGCCTGCATGCCAGCAACGTCACCACTAACGGCTTCAACGTGGCGGTCGGCAGCAGTGAGTCCCATGGGGACGCCTTCTTCACTGTGGTGGAGCGCACGCTGTGCACGCCCCGCTTCGCCTGCGAGCTGGACCCCGGGCTCATGCTGTCCAGTGCCACCGCCATCCGCGCCTGTGCTTCTGCCGCACTATCCCCCAACGCCAGCTTTGCGGATGCTACCGCCCTCGTCTCTCAGGCACTCGCAGCAAACGAGCTAATCAGCACCGCGGCCGCGTGTGGCAGCTTACCGCTGCTGGAGCGGGCGTACCTGGTGGCCACAGGGGCCCCCCTGCCCAACCTGGGCACTACCCCTCCGCTGGTGACAAGCCCCGGCGTGGGCTTGGTGGCGCTATCGGGTCTACGCTCGGGCGTCTCGTACACAGTCTGCGCGGCCGTGCAGGACTCGGGTCTGGTGCTGCGCCGCGCCAGCACAGGGGGGACTAATGCTAGCGGTGGAGGTGACAGTTCTAGCATCACCGCGACCGTACCCCGCGCAGTGCTAGCGAGGGGACCGCCCAATCTGCAAACCGGCGCGACCGCGTGCACCAACGTACGCACGCTGGACGCGGAGGCGCCCCTGTGCGGGTGTCCGGTGACCGACGCCAGCGATGCCTCCTCGCCAGCAACAACCACGCAGACGACCTTCCTGGACGCGCCCAGGGTGTTGGATGGGCAGGAGCACGACAGGGTCACCCTGGCCGCCCGCATGAGCGAGCCAGGGACCTTGTTCTACGTCATCTACCCGGCAGAGATGCCAACGGATCAACGGCCGACGGCGCTCGATGTGCTAAGCGGCAACGTCAGCGACGATGATGTCATCCTTGCGGGGGCGCCGTCACCGCCAGGTGGCAGGGAGTCAGGATCGGTTTTCCGGCTCCCTGGGGCCATCACGGGCCAGCGTGCCATGCTGGCGAACGACACGGTGGCTGAAGAGAACGAGGGCTGCACGCTGCTGGACGTGTGGACGGTGCGGGGGCTGGTAGCCAACAGCGACTACATTGTGTGCTTCATCGCTCAGGATGATGAGCCTCCCCCCACGGGGCCTAACAGACAAGCTGAGTTCTGCTCGTGCCTGAGACTTACCACCCCCGATGGGCCCCCGGCACCTCCTTTCCCCCTCTCCCGCCCCCCCCCCACCCTTGCCCCCGACCCCACGGTCCCCTGCCTTGCCCCCTGCGCCCCCGCCACCCCCAGCGGCCCCGCCCGCGCCCCCCTTCTCGTGCGCCGCTGACGTCATCGACGAGCGGTCACTGGTGGCCAAGGCTCGGCCGACGTTGGTCATCGACGCCTCCTCGCCAGGGTTCCCTCTGGGTGCGGGCCCCACCTACAACAACAAGGGCGGTGTCGTGCGCCAGTTTGGCGGGTTCACAAACCGGATGCCTCCCGCCACGGGGCGTGCGACGGCGCTGTACGGCCGTCAGCCCTTGTCCAGCGACCGCAAGGGAACCGGGGCGGTCGCGGCCGAGTCGTACGCCACCAGCGCGGGCCCTGCGGCGGCGGTGTCTGCGTTCATCCTCAGCGTGACCACGGTATACCGCGATTATGCCGACGCACGCGCCACGTACCAGCTGACCGACGCAGAGGGGCGCACGCGGGTGGGTCCTCGCCCACAGTTGGCTACTCACAACGATTGAGTACCCTCTTACAGTTTGGCAAACATCCCAGTGCTGCTGTTGGAAGAAAAGGGGGTATCTCGTTAATTGGTTCGCGGGGTGCCGTGTGGCTGCTGGCATGTATTGTGAGCATTTTAAGCAATGCATGTCTCGAGCGTTTTTTTTTTTCAATGTGTGTAAATTAGTGGCCATCCACCTGCACACAAGGCGTCGTTACCTGCATAGCTTATAGTTAATAGGAGTACTCTTCCCTTTTCATTAACTGGCGCCGGCCGTGAAGCGGATGCCTATTCCCAGTTTGCCTACCTCTTCTCAGGGTATTCGGCCTGTTGACCTATATCTCTCATACTTGCGTTTCCTTGGCCCATTGCAGGTGGAGACAGCAGGCGGGCTGACGGTGACGTTGACAGCCACCCACCGCCAGGTGGCGTCCCGGACGCGCTCCGTGTCATGCTCGCTGCCACCTGTCAGCGCGGGGAGCGTCGCCACCGGGTCGGGCTCATGCACCTGGTCGGTGGACGCCAGCTGGTTCTCTGCCAACGCAGACCAGAACATGGACGTGCGGCTGGTGGCGGCGTACGGCACTAGGACGGTGGCGACGTCCTCAAATGCCAGCGTGGTGCTGCGCCAGGTGCCGACGCACCCTGCGCTGGCGACCGCAGGGATGAAGGTGCTGCTGCCGATCTCGCCGCGCGTGGGCACACAGGTGAGGGTCAGCCAGGGATGCAGGCCAGGTGCCAGGTGGCCATGGCACGTGGGTCCGTGTTAGGGGGGGGTAGCACAAGCGATGGTGCATGCATGCCATGGACACAGATTGGATAAATGTCCTCCTTCTGGATTGTTTTCATGATGGTTGTCTGGTTCGTGCATACCATGTTGTGTGCGCGGCTTTGTGTGTGTGTGTGTGTGCGTGTGACAGTCGTTTGATTGATTTCCGTTGTGCGGCACGCCTTGTGTTCATTCCCATGCGTGGCGTGCAAGTAGCGTGAATGCATCCTATTGAATTTCTCTTCCCTTCCGTGAGGAGGGGGGCGCATGCACCTTCTGGTACTAAAAATAGACCAAGAACAGGGCGTGCGGGGTGGACCTTGCATCCACTGGTGGGACCGATGTTGTACTCTCGGCCCAACTTTGCACTCGCCCAGCTGAGTGGATGCGTTCGCAGGCCGTACGCCTGCTGTGGTTCTGGAACAAGTGCAGCCGCCACGTTTGCAATAACCCTCGGTGCTTTCTCATCGCTGTATGCATTTTACTCTGTGTTGGCATCCATCCCAATATTTTCACACACACTCACGTGCTTGGTCATGCTTGTTTGCTTGACTAATGCGACAGGAGTACTGGTTCGATCGTTCTCGTCGCTCATTCTCGTTATCATGGTTTTTGCGCATGGTACTCATAATCATTCTACTCGTTATTTTACTCGTGCGCGCGCAGGTAGTCCCCCGCAACCCGGTCGCGTATGTGGGCGACCAGATCACGGTGACGGTGACAGCAAACACGGGCATCGACTACCTGGGCGCCTGGAACATCGAGATGCGCTACGCCACCGCCGTGCTGCGATACGTCACCGGCTCTGCCACCGCTGACGGGATTTGGAACCAGGTGGGTGCGCGGGCTGGCATGCAGGGTGTGATGGCGTGCTGGCGTGCTGGCGTGCTGGCGTGTGCCATGCTGTTCCATGTGGTGTGGGGTGTGTGCATGTGTATGTGTTCGTGCCTGCTTCTGCTTGTCTGCTCTTGTGTGCATGTGCGTGCAATGTGCGTGCCATGTGCTAGATGGTAGGGGGGTTGTTTTGGTGGGGTCAAGAGCGTGAGAGGTGCCCTTGTGTGGTCATCAGACGGGAGGTGCTGCGGCCGTGGTGGGGCCGGGTGATGGCACTGCAAGGCCCTCATTGCTAGGTGGGTCAAATGTTGCTGATGGTCACATGGTGCTGAGAACAAGGCCTCGACTTGGCACAGATTTGATGTTGACTCTCTCGCATGCTTCCCCAACTCGGGCGCTCTGTTTTTTTTGCTGCTGATCTCGCAACATTTAGGTAAGTACTGGCCCGGGAAGCAATCCAAGGGCATGCACCGCATTTGCCCCAGCACATGCACCGCATCCAACCACGCCTCATGCCATCCGTGTCATCCAACCCACGCGCCTCTTCTTCCCTTGTCACCCCTCTGCCCTTTGTCTCCTTCGCGCTTACCATGTCGGAGAAGATGCTCCTTCCTCTCACTATGACTGTCAAGCCTGTAGTCTCCTTTTGTCGGCTTACAATATGGTGCATCCAGTCAGCCCACCATGTCGGAGAACATGCTGCCTTTCACTGTCACTGTCATCCGCGCCACACCTCTTGTCCCCAGCCCACCATCTCGGAAAACGTGGACGCGGGCGAGGTGGGCTACCTGAACGTGAACATCGTGGTGCTGGGGGGGCGGCGCGACGGTGTGAACCGCGAGCTGGTCCGCGGCGCCGCCGTGCCCATCGCCACCCTCAGCTTCCGTGTCGTGGCATCAGGTATGGCACGCCATGTTGATAATATTTGCCCTCCGTGCCTTTTGGTGATGGTTTCATTTCTTCCTTCTTGCCTTGGTGGTGGTTCTTCCTCATTTCCTTGCTGATGCTTCTTCCTCATTTCCTTGGTGAAACCCTAGAAGGTTGTTTCAACATTTTGAGCCGATCTAGGAGGTTTGCATGTCGTTCAAATGTCCTATCTCAGCAACCTCATTCCCGCCCACCCACCTCCTTGTCTGCCTGCCCGCCGGATCGCCCACCGCGGTGCCAGCAACTGATAGCCGAGGTGACTTGCGCCGTGGCCATCCGCTATCATACGCATCATGCATGGCATGCGAAAAGCCGCTGCTCATATGCTGGAGCGCGTTTCCGTCATCGGTTGCCCATTCAATCTTATCCTTTATGCCGCCTGACATCTGCCCATGCACGGCTGCTCACCCATAGGCATGTTGGCATCTTGTTTGGTTGTGCCCCCTCACTTTCCGACCAGGTGCGGGCGCGCCCACCTGCCAGGGTGTGGGCGCGGGCGTGGCGTATTCTGACGTGATATCCATGGTGGTGGGAGAGATGACCACGGACCGAGGCGCCATCCTGGTGTCCGAGTTTGTGGCACAGATCGATGACTACCGCGGCGGCACCGCACGCACGAGCGGCGATCTGGTGGGGACCTCCATGGGGCGCCGTGTCTGGTCGTGTCAGTAGCAGCTGGGACGCTTTTTATGTGATTATTGGACTTAAGTTATTTACCACTATTTAATTATTTAATTTATCGTTGGTTTTCATCACTGCATATGCTAGGCATTGCTTCGGAGCGGTGGATCTTTGGGGGCCAAGCGGGCTGGCAGCACAGGATGGCCAGCCCCCATTCTTGTGGTGTGTGCAGCAGCATGGTGACAGCCACATCAGATTGGTGAGAAATACATTTAGCATCATGAACAGGCATAACACAGCCTGAAATCTCGACCAAGTTCCACCAGATTCAGCCATCATGCAGGCCGCGCTCACATGACCGGCGGATGAACTAAAATACTGGTAGGTGAGCCAATTCTTATCCATAAGACACTGTGGCATGACAAAAATGGCACTTTTTTTGGTCGAGAGAGGTGCCCCAGTAGGCCTACTGAAGCGCGCCCAACCTCATCTGTCACTAGTTCTCGCAACCCCTATGAAATTTGCTTAGTTGCCTTTGACAATATTCACAGACGTGGTTTAAAATGGCGCCTGCTTGTTCGCTCATGAGCTGCACACTTACCTCTTTGTGTCTACGTGTGTCGCTGCATCTCCCCCGCATCCAGTGCCCATGGCTGCATGATCTTGTCTGTTCTCGTCTCCCAGCTGTATGAACTTCTCCCTGGAGCACGCTGCCATTGCCTATCAAACATTATTCTTTCTAGGTATTCCCTATTTCTAGTTATTCCAACCCCTCCCCTCCCCAGGTATCTGGCCGCATCCCTGCGCGACACCCCCCCTTCCTTCTGACCCAACGCACCCGCTCCCCTCTACTTTCATCCAACACGCCTGCTCCCCTTTACTTTACTCCCTGTACTCCCTTTACTCCCTTTACTCCCTTTACTCCCTTTACTCCCTTTACTCCCTTTACTCCCTTTACTCCCTTTACTCCCTTTACTCCCTTTACTCCCTTTACTCCCTTCACTCCCTTTACTCCCTTTACTCCCTTTACTCCCTGTACTCCCTGTACTCCCTGTACTCCCTGTACTCCCTTTACTCCCTTTACTCCCTTTACTCCCTTTACTCCCTTTACTCCCTTTACTCCCTTTACTCCCTTTACTCCCTTTACTCCCTTTACTCCCTTTACTCCCTTTACTCCCTTTACTCCCTTTACTCCCTTTACTCCCTGTACTCCCTGTACTCCCTTTACTCCCTGTACTCCCTGTACTCCCTTTACTCCCTTTACTCCCTTTACTCCCTTTACTCCCTTTACTCCCTTTACTCCCTTTACTCCCTGTACTCCCTTTACTCCCTTTACTCCCTTTACTCCCTTTACTCCCTTTACTCCCTGTACTCCCTTTACTCCCTTTACTCCCTTTACTCCCTTTACTCCCTTTACTCCCTTTACTCCCTGTACTCCCTGTACTCCCTTTACTCCCTTTACTCCCTGTACTCCCTTTACTCCCTTTACTCCCTTTACTCCCTGTACTCCCTTTACTCCCTGTACTTACTTTCGTTTCCCCCCCCCCTGGCATCCTTCTTCCGCCCCGCTGGTGGCATCATCCGTAGGTGGTGGTGGACACGGCGGTGGTCGGCGTGCTCTCATACGCGAGCGTCTTCGACCTGTTCAACACGGCCGTGCTCGCTCACGCTGGCGCCTGCACCGCCCCCTGGTGCGCCGCGACCATCGCCGCGCGTGCAGTTGTGTGCCGTGCGGGCCAGGTCGACATTGCGGGGGATGCCGCGACCTGTTCCTGGGCCAGCGGTGGGTGTCCGTGTTTGGATACCCCCGAAGTTGCATGCAGAGAGGGGCACTGTGTTTGTTTTTTTTCAGCCATGGGGGGGGGGGGAAGTGGGCGGCATATGTTTTATCCAAAGCAGATCATCCCAGAACTTGCAGCTTTGCAGTGCCCCCACAGGTGCCTTGCGATTTGCCATTAGACAGTCAATGATAATCCTTGTAGGTGTGTGCGCGATCACCTATGTGACTTGACCCCTGCCAGCGTGGACTTTCTGGAGCGCCTGTCCCTGTGGTATGCCCGCTGATGCCTGGGGTACCTTGTCGCGCGCCTTTTGCCCATATACTTGGGCTGTTTCCCTGTTCGCAAGATGGGTCGCGGCCATATCCCGCAACTCTGTTCTAACACGGTTCGCTACCGTCTAACGCTCGGTTGGTCTGGTGGCCCCTACCCGCTCCCCTTATTTCCTCCTGTCATCCCCGTCACGGTGTCGGGAACCGCTGTTGCCCCCCTGGCCCCACCCCACCAGATAATGTGGCGCTCAACGCTGGGTCAGTCGCCTCCTTGTCCCTCACCGGTGGTACCTGCCGTGTGGCCATCAGCGCCACCCACAGCCAGGGACTCTTCCCCGTTGATGTCTCCCTGGCCACCGCCAGTGGCCACAGTGCGCGGACGCGGCTTGGCGTCTGGTTCCCGTCACGGGTCACTGTAACGGCGGATGATAATGAACTGGGCCGCATCGCGGGCTGTTCCAACGCCAGCTCGTCGACGCTGTTCCAGAGCACACGGGTGCGTCCTGCGTGGATTCACACGTGCCTCAACGGCTGCTCCCTTGCAGGAATCCATCATGGCAGTGAAGATGCACCGAGTCGATCCATAATGGCAGCACAGGAACATTCCGTTGAGCCTTGTTGCGTGGAAGCGTCTGACTTGCTTGCGTACTTTCTCTGGTTCACCGTGCCGCCCAAGCGATATGTCAAAGTAATACTACTATGGTCCTGGGAGCATTTGGGTGGCGCATGCACCTCGGTATGGGCGTGCGCACCCCTGTCAGGAGAGAGGCCTGACATGGGAAGTGGTGGCTGCATGCGGGCGCCCCCTGTTCGTGCGCCACTTGGCACTGCGCTGGCATGTCACGCTTGCTGGCCATCGGTCCTTCCAGGGACCCTTGCCCTCCTCCACGAGGTGAAATAGCGTTCCATGAGGAAGCACAAGGCTCGTCGTTGCCTCATCCGCTCGTTGCATGCGCCTACCCTCTCAAGTTGTGCGATCCAGTGGAGGACCTCTTGTTATGGCCAACCCTGTTTGCAAACACGGGATGCAAGCCAGAAGTTTTGGATGGCCAAGTCTTCCCCGCTTGAAACAGCCTTGCGACAACACGCTGCGTCCCCACCTCTCCCCCCCACTCCCCACCCCTGAATCCCGCTGTAGGTGGCGGCCGTGGCGACCTTTGGAGGGGACGGCTTGCGCCCCATCGCCGACGTTGACGTGACGCCCTACGTGCGCTTTGTGCCGCTGAACGCGACCGCGTCACCCAGCATCGCATCCTCCACCGATGGGGCCGTCGCCGCCGGCACGGTCCCCTACATCCGAGGGCTCTCGCGGGGCACCGCCCAGCTCGGAATCTCAGGGTCCGCCGCGGGCATGGCCGGCGTGATGACACCTGTCACCGTCCGAGTGGTCGACACGCCGGTCTCGGTGCTGGAGCTCGAGGTGGTGGCGGTGACCGGCATAAACTGGGAGTCGCACGCATCCTCCTTTGCCGTCGTCAACGCGTCCTCGTCGTCGCTGCGTCTGAACGCGAGCACGTTCCAGGACCTCACCGCGGAGGGCGCGCGCGCGTACCTGCGCGTGTACGCCAGCTTTAGTGACGGGCAAGTGGTGGACGTGACGGATGCTGGCGGAGTCAATGTCTCGTCGGCCAGGCCTGATGTCGTGGGGGTGGTCGCGCTCTCGAATCCATCCACCAACGGGGGACAGCTGGACCTTGCGGCTGAGGTGGTGTTTGCGGCCGAGAGCGCCACGGGGAAGCTCCTGGACGCCACCTGGCAGGTAACCTGGTGCTTCCAAAGCAACAGACGACTGAAGAGTTTGCCTTGAGTTGCTTTGATATCCTTGCCTGGAAGGGGTGGGCTCGCGGAGGGTGGGCCGCTTGTTGCTCCCACCCCCGCATGGCCTGCACGACCTGCATAGCCTGCATGGCCCGTGCGGTCAACATCCGCCCGCATGGCGATTCTTGCGTGCCCCGTGGCAAGACGGCTGGGCGAGGCCAACGAGCTTGCAAAAAACGTCCCATGTTGTAGCAATCCTACAATTGCCGCTCGCGCAAATATCGGCAGCCATCAGGAATGGTTGATTGGATGCCTCTGCTTTGGATCGGGGGTGGAGCCTTGACATTGACTTGATTGATTGCCAGGGTGGCCCAGTTGATGCCCCCACAAACTCAACGGGAGCTTTAGTTTTCATGTTATTTGCAACATGCACGTCGCACCGTTCGCAGCATGCACCATTTGCATCGTGCACCATTTGCAGCATGCACTACTTGCAGCATGCTCTATTTGCAGCAGGCAGGAATCCGCGACTCGTGCCATCTAGCTTTGTGAAGTTGGTGGCAGCATGTCTGGCAGCCTTGGCTGTCGTGGCATAGGCGAACATGGCGCATCGCTCGAAACGAATCACATGCCACTGCAAACACGACACGTGCTCGCGTCACCCCCCCATCTTTCCCAGGTGTGCGACGGTCTGCGCGTGAGCGGTGGTGGCTGCCTCAACGTCGAGCTGGCGGGCCCCGCGAACGCCACCTGTGCGCTCAGCGTTCCGCGCATCACGCGCGCGGCCGAGTGCGCCTCACTGGCGCCCTGCAGCGTGCCCACGTCGTCCCGGCTCACCGTCTCGGTGCAGTTTGAGGACGGCACGCGCGCCGACTTCACAGCCGACCCACGCACAAACTACACCATCGTGGCCGGTGCGACCCTGGCCACCCTGCAGAAGAGCTCTCAGGTACAGTTGGACGAGTTGCTGGGATACGTTTTCTGCGTCGAACAAGATTCCTATCAGTAGAAAAAGCTGTACAAGACAGCAGGTGTGACCTTTGTGGCATTGAGTCCTGCCCTGGATGCGTTGGAGTTGCTCCAGTTGTCATTTGCTTTCTTTTGTGAGCTCATGATGACCGTGTCTATCATGTACAGCATTCCTTGGCATCGCTGCTGTGGCCCCGTAGCCCTGTCAGTCCCTTTGCGCTGTAATAAGCGACTGAGATCACTCGCTTGCTGCTCGCGAGCATTGGATTGTTGGCTTGCATCCGGTTCTGCAAGCTTGCTCTCTTTCCTGTCCCAAGGTTCGACGTGTCATGGTTCAGTCGAGTCTTACGTCTGTAGCACGGATGATGTACGAGCGAGCATGGCCTGCTGCTGGGAGATGGCAGCACGTTGCAAGCATCAGGGGACAGTAACTGGATCATGCGGCCTCTCCTAGATAGACTTCCTGCGAGCAAACAGTTGACACTCTCCTTATCCTGCCCGTTACAGAACCCCACACGCTCGGCTGTGGACCAAGCCGTCTATGGACCAGGACAGACCTTGTATGGACCAACACGACCATGGACCAAAACAGGTATGTACCAACACGACCATGGACCAAAACAGGTATGTACCATCACGGCCATGGACCAAAACAGCTATGGACCAACACGACCATGGACCAAAACAGCTATGGACCAACACGACCATGGACCAAGACAGCTATGGACCAACACGTCTAGCAACATCGGTGTATCTCAACAGCATCAATATATCTCAAGACCCTCGCGTCATCCACATCTGTATGAACACGTCCATGGATATACTGCACATGGTCAAGTTGTGCCTTGCTTACTACTGGTGCTGGCGCACGGAGGAGTTCCAGAGTGCAGCCGTAATTAACCTGGAGTCACCTTTGTACGGCTTCCGCCGTTGCGTGACCCAGTGAGTAGTACTCCTACTCACATTCGCCCCCATGGGGCCAGCAGTAGATTCGCTCCACTGGCTCATATTGGGAAATTTCGGACGCACTTGCACCGCTCTCCAGTAAAGAGATTTTTTCGCAGTTGGGCTATAGCTTGGGCTGCCTTCGGATCAGGAGACCCCTAAAGTCGCAAAATTCTGCAAGATGTCCTGTGTTCGAATCCAGTATCATACCGAATCTTTCACTGTAGCACTACAATAAGTCATAACTTGCCGGGTGTTTCCTGTTTCACACTTCATCTGTATAGCCGCTCTCAATTTTGTAATTCACCATTCAATCCGTAATTCACCATTCAATGGTTATATTCCTCCGGGACGACGTGTCATCACCATCCCTGCAGGTTCTGGTCCAAGGGGCAGGCGCGGTGGGCACCTCTGGCCCCGTCACGGTGCTGGTCACCTTCCCTGGCTACTCCACCGCCAATTGCAGCGCCACCGTGCAGGTGGTGGCGTGCGCCAGCCTGCGCCAAACACTCGCCTGCTTCGACCCCTCCAGCCCTTGTGACGCGATCGCGCCACGTGTCGTGCGCCCGCTACGCAACGTCGAGTGCCTGGCCACGTTCCAGGCGGCCACAGTCACCGCCCTCGTCACGCTGAGCGACAGCACCACATGTGATGTCTCCAAGGCAGCGGCAGCGGTGGTGGCGGTGACCGGGGCTGGTAGCGAGGGCATGCAGGCGACGCGTGCGCAGACGTGCAGCTTCTGGGTGCTGCGGCCCAACGTGGCCGGCACGTACACGGTGAGGATGAGGGACCCAGCAGATAAGAACGATGCAGACAGTGTGATGCCTGGCTCATAAGGGAGGGTTGTGTGCTCTCTTGTGCATAAGAGAAATAGGCTACAAGTTGCTTTGGGTAACGGAGAACTCAATAGTGAAAAAGATGTTTGAAAGCCATCCGTGGATACAGCAATGTGCTGCTACCTCTGCACTGTGGCCACAACTTTATTCATGACGGCGGCGCTATCATAGCAAGCCATCCTACCTGCATCGATGATGTCCTAATATGCTACGTCAGGGTTGTTACAGGGTTGTTACAGGGTTGTTACAGGGTTGTTACAGGGTTGTTACAGGGTTGTTACAGGGTTGTTACAGGGTTGTTACAGGGTTGTTACAGGGTTGTTACAGGGTTGTTACAGGGTTGTTACAGGGTTGTTACAGGGTTGTTACAGGGTTGTTACAGGGTTGTTACAGGGTTAAGGGGTGGGAATATCCCATCCCGCCTTCTCCCTTCATCGTCTCTGCTCCCCATCTCATCGCACCAAAGCATCCCCGGTCCGCACTCGTCTCCCGCCTCGCCACCCCCTTCCTACCCCCCGCCTCCTCCCCCCCCTCGTTTCCCACACAACCCTCCTTGTCGCTGCCCACCCTGCCATCCGCCAGGTGTCGCTCACCTTCGGCTCCATCTCCGCAACCCCCTTCAACGTGAGCGCCGAGGCGACCTCCGCCGCGGTGACCTCCCTCTCCTACACCACGCCCTGGGACTGCGTGCCAGGTGGCAGCGCCACGTTCCGCGCCACGCTTGGCTCCTCGCGGCTGCTGGAATTGCTCGCCACGCTCGACGACGGCTGCCGGTTCATGAACGTGCTTAACGCCCAGCTCGACACGCCCTCGCTGCTCACCCTCGGCACCAGCGTGCCGGACGCCATATCTGTGTCCACCACAGGCACCGCCACCATCCGGGCCAACCTAGAGACCACCGTGGGCATCTCTGCGCAGACCAAGTGCTCGATACCTGCTGGCATCCGCGCGGCCGCCTCGGTGAGCGCCCCCCTGGATGTCGTTGCCGCCAACCTGGAGCCCGTGGCACTTGACATTGACCTGGGCGACCGCTGCGGTGTCCACTTCTCGCCGCAACGCGCCGGCGCTGGGTCAACCTTTGTGCTCGATGTTCGCGTCAATTTTGCGGGGTCGACGTACGTGGTCGGGTTCGACTTGGACGTGACTGTGGACAGCACGCGGTTAGAGGCCAGCGCGTGCGGCCCCGGGACGGACTTCACCGAGGGCTTCTCCTGCACAATCTCCCCCGGCGAGATCCGCGTGTTTGCACAGGACGCGTTCGGGGACACGCGCGGCAGGGACGCGATGAGTGTCGCCCGCATCACCCTGAGGTCCCTGGGCACGCCGGCGGGCACACGTACGACCATCACGGGGCGCATCCGGTCGCTGGCCACGTCCACGGTTGCGGGCGCCAGTCGGACGATTGCGGATATCAAAGACCCGGTCGTGGGTGGGCGCCCGGCGGGGGGCACACCCGTGTTCGCGGGGGCCGGCACGATGGTGCTTACGGCCACGGGGGCGCGGCGGCACGTACTGGAGACGTCACTGGTGGTGGAGAATCGCAGCCGGCGGCTGTTGCTGCACTTGGGTGCCAGTGGGGTGGCCTCCAGCGCTAGTGTTGGTGATGATGATGGTGATGATGGTGAAGATGGTGATGATGGCGATGATGGTGATGATGGCGATGATGGGCCGAGTGCCATGTGGAACGTGGCCAGGGAGGGTCATGCGATAGTTCTGGGCGATGTCAAGGGTGGCGTTGACAAGGATGATGAGACTGATGTTGATGGTGAGGATGGCGGCCTGGTCCTCCTGTCCGTGCTGTCCAATGCAACGCGGCCTTTGTCCTCGCAGAGCGCACAAGTGCAGGGAGCACAGGGCGAGAGCAGCCTCTCCCCCTTGATGCAGCTCATCCGAGTGACCATGATGCTCGCAAACCGGGGAGGACCCCCAACACACAAAGGGCTGCCGATGCCCCTTGTGGACGACAGGTCAAGGGTGGCCGACAGGTCACCTTCCAGCCGATTCAGCTGGCCAGATCGTGGTAGCTCATACACAGCCCCATCCGCTCACAAGGCCATGGTAGAGGCGGGCGGGCGCGCGCTCCTCCAGCAGACAGGTGGCGGCGCCCTGCGAGCTGACGGTACCGACAGCGCGGGCGACTGCGGTGCCTACTTTGCTTCTGCTTGCGAACGTGGGTTTCCCTCCCGGCGCGACTACTCGGCGCTGGGCGACCTCACGTTCACGTCGGAGACCACAGGGTCCCCCTTTGGGTCCCAGGACGTTGCCTTCTCGGCCTTCTCGGTCAACCGCGTGACCCCCTTCCGCAACTGCACCAGCCTCCAGCTCATGGACCCCTTGCTCAAGGGCGTCGGCCGCGCCTTCTTCTGCGCAAACGACAACACAGGCGTTCCGGGCGCGGCGGCGGCCGAGCGGAGCGTGGCGGTCGCCAGCGAGGCGGCCCAAGCGTGCGCCACTAGCGTCCGCCACCGCCGCACCGCCCTCGTGAGCGAGGACGAGCGCGACATGTCCACGCTGGACGCCGAGGTGCTTCGTAACGTGCTCCTCCAGACGCTGCCTTTTGTCGCGGGGCTGACCGTGACGACAGCTGGCAGCGGCCGCGTGGTGTTCGACCTCCGCCTGCGGGACGCGTTCAGCGACCCGTTCGACCCGGCCCGATTCAGCCCCGCTGACAACCGCCGGCTGAGGTTCCAGACTGTCGGGTTCGAGCTCATGCCCATGCGGTCGGGCCGCGCCATGGCCGCGGCCGCCGTGGATGGTGGCTACGGGCGGCTGCTGGCGCGGTCATCCTACGGGAGCGTCGCGCTGGCGGCGGATTACGTCTCGCCAGGACTGTACCGGTACGGATGCAAGGATTATATGTGGCACCGGATGGTTTTCGCTACCTTATTTGTGGTTCGGCCCTCTGCTCTATTCAGTGGTTTGCCCTTTCTGGTAGATCGGTCTTGCGTCCTCATCCTTGGTTTCCCCCTGTGGGCTTCTCTACGCTTCCCCTTGTGGACTCCTGTTGCGTTGCCTTCTTGGACTTGTAGCCAGAAGTAGCCGCCACGCGCTGTTTTGCCCTCCCTGGTTGTTTCGTTGTTTTTGTTGCCCCAGCGCACACTAATGCTTTGTTTGCTCCTAGCGGGTGGGTGTGAGCCACCGATAAGGGAGCCTGTCTGCCAGCGAGCAGCACCTGCAGGTAGAGATTGTCCTAGGTTTTATTGCTCTTATTTTTGTTGTTAGCGGCTAGCTAGATTGTCCTTGGTTTATTGCTCTTATTTATAGATAAGAGAGGGTTAATTGCTCTTATTTTTGTTGTTAGCGGCTATCAGAAATGTGGTTCATGGTGTCCACCGGGGTATATTTCACTATTAAAACACTTCCGCGCCAACCCGGACAGGTTCTAATTCTTCCACGAAGCACTTCAAGTTTCTAGAAATCTGGTTTGCATCCAAGGGGGTGGCTCTCCAGCCAATGCGTGCTGTTTTGGCACTCTTGCTGTTTTGGCTCCTGATCAGATGCAAGTGAGGTCCTCCCCTGCCTAACGTTCTCGGACCCAAAGCCTGGGTGTTGTCCCTGTGCAAGTGCATGTGGTTTTTTATGCCGCATGATGCTGTCACTGCACCCTTGGTCGTGGTCTTGTTTTAGGGGCCAGTACTCCCTAGGTACGTGCAGATCGGTGTGCCTGTCAAATCTTCAGCTAAGTGGTGCCGTGACGATCTGCCTCAGCACCTAATCAAACTTGGTGCTGACACTACCGCGCCTCTTTTGTACACCATGGCTGCCCCTCACCCGGACACCGAAGCCCACACATGCTCCATCCTTGTGTTCCCCCCCCGGTTTGCTTCTTCCCGCCACTGGCATGGCCCACATTGGTTGGCCACCCTTCAACAACACCACATTCATTGGCCACCCTTCACCTCCACTCATGGTTGCCAGCGCGGAGGTGCGTGGGCTCGGCAGCTGCGGCGCGTTGACGGCACCAGCAAACAGTTCAGGGAGCAGCAGCGCGGGCAGCAGCAGTGGCGCAGAGAACGGGATCGGCGTGGTGCTGCTCTTCGACACAAAAGTAAGCGGGGGGCAGGAGTAAAGCGGGATGGCTGGGTGTGCAACCACAAGCTTAATGTAACGGCGGGCTGTGCGCATGGTCTGACACATTAGAGAGCAGACGTTGCCCACATGCTGAAAAAGTGGAGCACATGCTGAACAGCTGAAGGCTATATAATTGAGAATGAGAAGTCGACCTCGTGCGTGGATGTGTTGCAAAGCCTCAGAATTTGGGTACCAGGCAAAGGCACCGGCACTAAGTTGGCCCCAAGTGACTTTAGGGACAGTGAGGACCGATAGAAAGGGATGCATAGACCATTGGAACTGCGCATTCCCGTAGCAAACTAGTCTCTCACCCCCTGCTGCTGCAGATCCACCGATCGCATGCTGCTCACGCTCTACGGCACATCTCCGTGGCTTGGGTCGGCTGGTTTCAGTTCTGCGCTCGCCTGAACGGTTATCTCTCTATCTCACCAGATTAGAACACATCGTTTCCGTTGTCCTGTGCCCCACCCAGCATGCCTGGTAACTGACACCTGCCAAGATGCTTCGTGCTCACCACCCCCACCATCTCACCCCGCCTTGCCCTACGGGACCTCGCCACAGCATGCCCCGCCAAAATGCTTATCAAACTCTGGTGACCAACAACCATGAACTGCTCTGATTTACATGCCCTCCCCCCCCCACACACACACACACACACACACACACACACACACTGCCAGGTGGGCAGTGACGCCGAGGAAGCCAATGTGTTCCGCCGCTACGCCTTCTATGAGACACCGCTCTCCGTCACACTGCCGTCCAGCCAGGGGGGTGGCACGGTCTCCTTCAGCACGCGTGAGGGCTCCTCCCCCTTCTGCCCCTACACCGTCATCACTGACACGGCCCCCACGATGGCCTGCAACGTGACGAGCGTGCGGGAGAGAGGGTTCACCATCACGCTGTCGTCCAACTTTGATGGCAACGCTGCCTTGGCCGTGTTGCCTTGCAACGCAGAAGGTGCTGGCGGCGGCATTAACGCGACCATCGCCCCAGGGACGGGACCCACCCTCACCGCCCTGCTGGCATCCAATGCGTCCGCGCCGGCCACGTGGCCACGTGGCGCCGTGTGGGCATCCGGCAGTGTGCCCCTCACCGTGGGCCTAAACGAGATCGTCCTGGGGGCCAACAGTAACGGCACGGGCGCGGTCCTGTTCAGCCGCCGCACGTGCTACCGCGTGTTCCTGGGCGCGTCGCTGCCAGCGCTTGGCTCCTGCAGCTTCCTGTCGGGCTCGTGCGCGGCCGTCACATGCGGTAAGGGCGTGTGTGTGATGAGGGCATGGGGCCATGCGTATGGTATAAGCATTGGGATTGTGTGCGGCCATCACATGTGGTAAGGGCATCAACAACTGGGCCCTGCGGCGTGGGCCTGCTCGGTACCTCTGAATTGTTGTTTAACTCTTTGCAATGATGACTGGCTATTCGATACGTAAGGTTGCTGATATTGGTTTGCCAGCGACGGCATATTTTAGCTTCGTATCGCCTCGTTCTTCATCACGGAACGACGCACCCAGCTGTCATCTCCATCTGAGACCCCTCCTTAATCCCTCAAGTCCATTCGTGCTGGTATCTTTAGCCTGCTTGTGCGCAGATGTGGTCATTTCATCCGCACATGGAAGGACGGCACACCCGAAAGCATGAGGTGCCTATTGCGGTGCCAGCCCTACCGCGGACGTGCTGGATCACCTAGTTCCAAAGCTAAGTGGGAGTGCGAGCTGCGAACACATGGCTTACAGTCGATCGATAGCACATCATCATGATGTCATTGGGATGGTAGTAGTACATCGTTATGAATATTCTCATGATGTCGTCATTATGACCCATCATCATGACGTCATATGACACAGTATCATCTGCTCCCGAATGCCTACTGGGCAGGCAGAACTTGCTTGTCCCCGACATACACAGATCAACTGTAGGCGGACCAAGATCACGTGCCTCCTCTCCCTCCTTGGCTTCCATCCCTCCTTAATGTATCTTCCTCCTGTCCATGGCCTCTCTCTACCCCTCCTTGCCTGTTCGCCCCCGCCCCCCTGGCCTTGTATCACTCTGCCCCCCTCAACTTGACTACTTCGCCCCACTTGACTCTCCGCCCCCCCCCCCCCCCGGTCGCCCTATCTCCCCCCGCCTCCCCTTTGCTTCCCGCCCCTCCCCTTTTCCTTTCCCTCTGCTCACAGACTCCACGGCGCCCAACGTGACAGCGTCCCTGATCCGCATCATCAACTCGACTGCCGTCCAGATCGCCATCACCCTCGACGAGCCAGGGACCGTGGCGGTGACAGCTGTCAGGAGCTGCGCTGTGCCCCCACTGCCCGCGCTGCCCCCCAACCTGCTCAACGCGAGCACGTGCCTTATCACCTCCCCCCCTGCGACGGGGACTGGGGAGCCCTGCGGGTGCACGGCCTATGATGAGACCTGTGATTCCGTGCTCGTGCCAGGTGGCACTGTGACAGCGCAAGTAGCCACACCGGGCGCTCCCATGCTGATGACGCTGACGGGGTTCCTGTCCAACACGGGGTTTGAGGACGCCACCGCCGTGTGCTTTGAGGGGGACGCGCGCCGGCTGGTGACGGGGATCAACTTTATTATTTATATCAGCGCGACCGATGCGGAGCCAAACCCGTGCAGCCCCTTGGTGTGCAACGCGGGGCCGCCTGCGGTGGTGGTGATCGACTTCAAGGGTGCGTGGGCAGTATATGTGTGCACGTGCATGTGGTGGCAGCGGGCATGGCTGGGTATGCTGTGTTGCATGTATTCATCCGCACGGCCGGAGTGTGTTGCAGCGAATAAAGAACGGATCTTTCAGCATCTCCTTACGATAAGCCTTGATGTATACAGGGAGTGAGCACTAGGCAGCTTCCCCCTTAGGAACAAAGGCGTATTGGTATGGCGTATTGGTATGGCATATTCTTGTTGCATGACCGTACACTGCTAGCGCATTATTATACCACATAAACGTCGCACACAACCCACCATCCCCAGTGAAATGGGTCTGCCGTTGGGAAACATCCACTGTGTCCTGTCGTTCCTCTTCCGTCTCTTTGACCCAGCCCAGCCCTCGTAGTTGGTGATTCTGATGCCATACCCCATGCCCCGAGCACCGGCTATCCTCATCCCCTGCCCATATTAATTAATTAATTAATTAAGAACATACTATCTTCAACTATGTTCAACTATCCTGCCCATATGCCATCCCTCAGGCCTGGGGCCCCTGGAGTTCGTCAACGCTACCCCCCGCATCGGTGCCATCTACTCGCACGAGTTCGACCTGGAGGTACAGCTGGCAGAAGAAGCCCTCGTGGCCTACAGCGTGTTCAACACGACGCTCGACCCCGACAACCTGCTACAAGGAAACCAGAGCGTGGCCATGTCCCAGGTGGTGGCCAACGGGCGCGTGTACGTGCGGGGGCCAGCTCCAGGTGGCACCGCCACGGGCCTCTGCCGCGTGCGCGTCGCTGGCTGCCCCCTCTCATGCCCGCGCTGCGTTGCCCCCGCGTGCGCGGTGGGCGGCCGCACGGGCGAGTGTGCCAACATGGGCGTGGTCGAGTCAGCCTCTGGTTTTGTGGTCGTGCTGGTCGCGCGAGACCGAAGCGGTGAGGGGACAGTTTTGCATGGGAAGAGGGGGGAGGGAAGGGGGGGATTTGTAAAACAGGGGCATCAATGAGGGAACGGGTGGGGGCACTCTTGACAGCGGTACCTTGTGGCTGCTGATATTAGTTGAAATTTTGTGCTGAGGTGTCGTTTATTTCACTATTGCCTCACCTGCCAGTTGTTGACATAGCCATGACTTCACCAGAGGCATGTGCACTGTCGATGAGCATGGTTGCTAAATGTCTGGACATTCATTACCTGTGTGGAAAGTTACTCATTAATTGTGTGGAGATGTTTGAGAAGTTTGTTTACTAAACTTGGTGTACTAATATATCATTTTCTTGCGATGCATGCACTGGCCACGGTTGTGCTTGTTTCATTTTCGTGCACCCGCCACAGGGACGCGGCTCTCCCGCCTCTACTCGCTCGGTCTCACGACACCGCTGAGCAACAACTCATCTACGCTCGTGTCCACCGGCATGTGCTTGCCTTGAGTGCAGCGACTATTGATGATCACATAGTAGCCTGCATTTGGCGCATTTATTTCATCTGCTGCCGTATCCCACCCCATCCTGCTGTCATCTCACCTGTCATCTCTCTACTGCTATACAACAACCGGCCGTTTGTTGACAGTTCTGCTTCAGAAAGCCAAACGGTCTGAATGATTTCCATCGGCTGAGAGCCGTCTTGCCGTAGAAGGATAGGGAAACTCTCATTGCTTGTAGACAAGAACTGCTGCTGACACATGGCCTGCAGTTCGCTAGATGATTCCGCCCATGCATGCATGTGCATGTGACACATTATCTTTTCACGATTGTCATGAGGCAGTTGATGGCTAGAGCTGCTATGAATTGTCCATTATGTGACTGAAGGATTCAGCCGTGTTCAGCCCGTCTCACGGTGCGAGACTGAACAAGTCTCGCGTGCAGACACGTGTGTAGTACTCCTACACACAGATCTCGAGTGATTTATCTAGTACCAAATCCGAAAGGCTTGCATCACTCCCCGGACAGGAGAACTTTTGCGGATGACTGTAGGTGTAAGTTGGCGATGCCATGGTAACCGGAGACGTCCGTCCTATAGTCAGCAAAATTGGTGCGAGAGGTCCCCAGTTCGATTCCGGTCGGATTCATTTGCAGATCGCGTTTTTCCGCGTTTTCCGCGGCCCGGTACTGAACGCAAATGGTTTTCACCTTTGCGGAGTGCCTGATCAATTATGTGACTCTAGATCTCACTGTTTGACGTTGTGCCTGCACACATACTTGTAGAAACTATGCCGATATTGCACATATGCGGCACAATAATAAGTTGTGTCGCACTGTGCATGCAATTTGAAAGAACATGACTGCGTACGTCACATGGGTACCAATAAAGGAACAAAATGTTCAACCCTGTAACAGTATATTCTGACAGCGTGTATACTGTTACATCCAAGTGGACGCTAAACCCTAAACCCTAAACCCTCCGGCGCCGGCCTCGACAGGTTCTGAACATGTCGCTACCTGAATGAGCGGCGCAAGCGCATTCTGTTCAAGGCCCTTTTCTACAGCATCTTCAGCCTTTACGGCTGCGAGGCGTGGACCCTGGACCAGGCGCTGAGCGAGCAGCTTGACGGCAGACACTCGAATGCTCCGTCACTCATCCTCGGCATCCGCTACCATGCAAGAGCTCCGCACCTGGGCCGAGCTCGATCCCTCTTGTCACCCATACCGCCATCCGACACCGCCGCCTCCTCTTTGCCGGCCACCCTTGATCGGCCCGCACAGACCACTAGGTGAATACCGGGCGATGTGCATGGGTCCTGCGGGCTTAGGACTCGGAGCAGGTTCTCCCTCCTCGAGTGGCAGAACCTGTCGCCGCAGGAAGTCGTCGAGCTCCTCCAGTTCCTCGCACAGGAACGGAAGCTCTTCGTGCCCAAGAAGGGGGGGGCAGCTATCGACTACCGCAACACGTCCTGGCTCTACACTTATGATGAACCACGCCAACGCCTGTTTATCTTGACCAGCTACTACCAGCGCAGCCTCGGCGACATCAGCAGAGCGCTCAAAGCCCCCGCTTCCGCACAGCCGCGGCAGCCCCATCGGCTCCCTCCCTCTGCAAGCATGACATCCGCGCAGTGCTGGAGGAGCACGTGACCTGGCCGCTGGCCGAGAAGCTGACATCGCTGAACACGACGCTCAACACGGTGGAGGCCCGGGTCTCCAATGTGGAAACCATGCAAGGTCGTCCACAAGCTCCAGCCCCAGTTCACGACACTGCACACCGCGGCGCAAGCTTCTGAAACGCATGCTGCACAGTAAGTACTTGCGTGTCATGCGCAAAGGCATGCATGCCACGGAGTACTATGCTAATCTCATTAGAAAAATAATTACACAAAAGTTGAAACAAATATCGTCTGCATCATCCCCCAACCGTTAAGCACTAGATGGGGATGTAATCCTCATCCGAGCTGTCCTCTACTGTAATGGCAGACGAGGCGGTAGTGTAGCGGCTATCATCAGGACCAATAACCTCCACCTGCGGACTTCTACCCTGGCTAGCAACGGGCCGCGGGGCCGGCCCGTGCGGAGAAAACAGGAGCATACCGGCCCTCACGTGCGAGGTAGCCATGCTCATCCGAGCTGTCCTCTACTGTACACTAGGAACTCGGTTCTGATAAAATTACCTAATTTCATCAGAATTTATCAGAGTGTAGATAATTTTATCAGAAAATTCTGAAAAAATAGATAAAATTCTGATGGTAGATGATAAAATTCTGACAAAATTTGTAGAGAAAATCTGATATTCTGATAAAAAAACACAAAGTGTAGATAATCTGATTAATCTCTGATAAAATCTGATAAAATTCTGAAAAAATAGATAAAAAAATATCTAGTCTGATAAAATCTGATAGAATCGGATAAAAAATACAAAGTCTGATAAAATATGATAGAATTGGATGAAAAATACAGATTCTGATAAAATGAGTATGATAAAACGGCGCAGAAATCTGATAAAACCCAGCCAGGTCCACTCAAGCACCATGCATGGGCCCATGGCGTGCAAGACGCGCGCCTGGCCATGAAGATGATACAATGCAATATAGATTGCCTGCATGCAAGGCAAAAATACATCATCCGGCAAAGCACAAAATTACACACACAAAATTCGTAAGTGAGATGAATACCAGACGCTTGACATGCCAATGCCTTTGCATGACTTAGATTAGTTGTCTGTAAGGAAGCGGGGCGAGACCGCAGCAGTCGCGTGGCTATCTACGAGTGTCGGCTTGGTGTGAGGACCGAGGAAGAGAGAGAGAGAGAGAGAGAGAGAGAGAGAGAGAGAGAGAGAGAGAGAGAGAGAGAGAGAGAGAGAGAGAGAGAGAGAGAGAGAAAAGAGAGAGAGAGAGAGAGAGAGAGAGAGAGAGAGAGAGAGAGAGAGAGAGAGAGAGAGAGAGAGAGAGAGAGAGAGAGAGAGAGAGAGAGAGAGAGGAGAGGGAGAGGGGGGAAAGAGAGGGGGAGAGAGAGGGGGGAAAGAGAGGGAGAGAGAGAGAGAGAGAGAGAGAGAGAGAGAGAGAGAGAGAGAGAGAGAGAGAGAGAGAGAGAGAGAGAGAGAGAGAGAGAGAGAGAGAGAGAGAGAGGAAGAGAGGCTGAGGAAGAACTTGGGCCTAATATTCTCGCCTTAAGTGTCCCTATGTGCCTCACAAGTTGTAGGGAACTGCTAACCCCAAGGAATCCCTAGGTGAGAGCGCAGCGTTGCAAATTTACTTAAACAAGTGAGAATCGCAAAGTTTCTCTAACTTGTGAAAAGGTCTTGCAATCTAGTTTCTTCCGATCTCTATATGGTTAATACGGCACTCTAAAAGTAATGCCACATCAGTGCCAAGAAAAAGTAATGACAATCAACAAAAAATATGCCCCGTACTTACTGGTAGGAATAACGTCAAATGAGGCTGAATGCTCTACTTCTTTGGTTGACACCAAGAGGAGTGGAGGACTCGTGTAGGGTGAGTGTGATGGGAGGGAATGACAAAAAGCTGTGATTATTAGGGAAAAGGATAAATTTGCAATGCTGCTACCCATGCAAGGAAGGAAGAGAAAATGTAGCAATGCCATGCATGTCAACCAAGGCTACTGGATCGCTTCAGATTAGCGATAGCAAAGGAGTTGTTACAAATGCCACATATTTGTAGCTGAAAGCAGGAGCAGCGGGCTCGAAAAATACCAACATTGCACGGAAGCACAAGGAAAATATTCCAATGGTGGCTGCCACGCACAGCACGTTTACAACTTCAGGGATGGACACTACAGGATGATGACCGTTGCTCACCATCAAGAATTGGCCGCGCTGGACAGCCGACCAAGAGCTCGTCGCTGCCACATGCGACGGGGCCGCTTCAAAGTCCAACGGAACAGGCATCACAAGTACACGCGCAAGACTGACATCAAAATGGCAACACAGATGCACACATACGAATGTATGGAGGAGGGCCGTAAGCTTAAATAAGGAAAGTTTGTTAAAACAAGGAAAGTGACGCAAGAGCAGACGGTGTCATACATGATCATATTGATGCCCTTCACGAACATTGAACCATATTTGGTTCGCATGGTACACTTTGACCATCTATATATGAAACTGCTGCAGCACTTCATGAAAGCATGGCTAACTTGGCATGGAACTGAGCGGCCCATGGCAGCCTAGGCCCTAGGGGGATGCATGAAAATGCCACTTCGTGCGTACGGCATTTTAAAGTCGATGCAAAGCTGTCAGTATTTCAGACCAAGAATTACTTGCTCACCTCAAATGGTGAAGAGTTGGCAGCTTCTGGATGTCCGATTCGGGCTGTGCCTACCACTGAGCAAACATATCGATTAAACCTTATTTCTAGACCATGCCTGTGTTTGTCCCCCGATGGCTACTTCTGGCCCTGTCCGAGCTAGCTACTAATTTCACAAAAAAATGGCGACCTAATTGCTACATAAATCTCGACGGTCATCAGTGAGTCTATGCTCCTATTCCTATCAAAACGTCGTTCCTACAGTATCGACATTGCTGGAAAAGTCGTATAATCCCGCCTTGGCAGCGAGCCGATCGCAGCTCCGTTCCAGCCTTCCCGGCCACCATCTGTGCGTATGGCAGAGCTGAGAGCAGTGTGCAAGGTCAAGGTCTTTCACTTTTCGTCGTTGAACTTCAACGGTAACACCCGCGCAACCACAGGGAGCATGGCTCGCAAAATTTGAAGTCGCAACAGGGTCGCAAACTCGCAATTCTCTGCTGAGCTTCTGGCAACCGGCGTGTGCAGAGATGAGAGAACGGTACGGTCGTCGCCGTCGCCTATTATAATTGTCCACAGATTCGCGGCCGTCTGTCAGTCATCAGTGATCAGTCAGTCAGTTTATGCCCATGCGAGGCCGTCTACTAAAGATCAGTTCCTACAGCGCTGAACAATGCAATTCTTACCACACACGTTTGCGAGAAACTAGTCTACTACAACTTGATATCGCCACATACTGCCCACTTCCTGTCGTCATTCAGGTGAATTTTTTCCGGTCACCGCCACACGTGTGTGTGCCCACCTTCATTAGGATTCGCTGATACTCATTTCCCCTCTCACCTCTTTGGTCCATAATTGGCTAATAAAATATACCCATTTCCCCGAAAAAAATTTTTTCCGGTCATCCGACAGGAGACGACGCCTTTCTACACGAGTAGTAACCAATGGATCACAAAATTCCATGACTCTCTAGTATCGCTTGGCTGGGACCGCTTGCTGCTGGCGTGGCCTCGTACCTCCTCGCCGTACCGTTCAGACTGCGGTCGACGGCGGCCCACTGCTTGGGAGTTGGGAATGGAATCAATTGGACACCAATCTTTCGCTACAAGGTCCAGTACCCGTGCCCCAAATTCAAATTTTGCGCCGAAACCTGCCGATGGCAACGGAAGGTAAAACGTTAAGGTACGAAGGTTTTGTGCGCAGGCAAATTCATGTTGACAGTCAGTAGTGCTGGGTTAGGGCCGGGCAGTGAGGGCACTTACACGCTAGCTCGAGCAATGGGGCAGCCGAGTTCTATGAGTGCAACCACTCAGTGTGCGATAGCAGACGCTGCAGGTCCGCGAGATGAGGTGATTTCTGTAGCAAACGCGGCGTATCAGTATGGATGTAGGTGCACTGTCGATGTATGCTGAGCTTGTACACGGAGGTAGCAATGGAGGGAGACACGTATGCAGTCCTGAATCAAGCAGTTCCTTACGCTGGAACACATGTGCATCTGTGTTGCCATTGTGGTGTCGATTTTGCGCGTGTACTTGTGATGCCTGATACCGTTGGACTTGCTCGCGGCCCCATCGCATGTGGCAGCGACAAGCTCTTGGTCACCTGTCCAGCGCGGCGAATTCTTGATGGTGAGCAACAGTGATCATTCTTTATGTAGTGCTCATTCCTCAAATTATCAACGTGCTGTGCGTGTCAGCCACCATTGGCCTTGTTCTTCCAGCTTCCGTGCATGATTTTTTTGTAGCCCGCTGGTGATGCTCTCAGCTACAAATAGTTGGCTTTATTCGTACCAATTCCTTCGCTGTCGGTAGAACCTTCTTTGCAATCCAGTATCCTTGGTTAACATTCGTGGCATCGCTCGATTATATCTCGCTTCCTTGCATGGGTAGCATCTTTGCATATTTATCCTTTTTGCTCAGATCACAGCTTTTTGTCATGCCCTCCCTCCCACACCCCACCCTGAACGACTCCTGCTAGTGTCAACTGCAGAAGTAGAGCCTTCAGCCTCGTTAGATTTCATCCTACCTGTAACGGGGCATATTGTTGGTTGATTGGCCTTGCTTTTTCTTGGCACTAATCAGGCGTTTCTTTCTTATTGCCGTATTAACCATGTAGAGATTGCAATGAAGTAGATTGTAAGGCCTCTTGGCATGTTAGGGAAACGTTGCAACTCCAGGATTCCTGGGTGTGCAGTTCCCTACAACTTGTGAGGCATGTAGATACAATTTAGGTGAACATCACTGGCCAATTTTTTTCTCGAGCACCCCTGTCTCTCTCTTGGCCATGTATCTCACCTTCTTTGTCCTAAAACTAGGCCGGTACTCATAGATAGCCACGCAACTGCTGCGATCTCGCCCGCATCCTTACATACAAGTGAACTGAAGTCATGCAAAGTTGTTGGCGTAGCGTTCATCTAACTAACAAATTTTTGTGTGTACCGATGCGTGCTTTGCTGGATGATGTATTTTTGTCTTACATCCAGGCAATACACCTAACACAGTCGGGCCGGGCACATCCGTCAGTCCAACACGGCGAGAGGCCACATGCGGATGCAGATTTTGTAGGCTCTGAGCCTTGGTCACATTGCCGTAGCACTCGAAAGAATCCTGTGATTGTTTCTAGAGAGTCATCCTGTTATTTCAGCAATGGTGGCTGGGACAGCCCTAGTGATGGTTTCAGTGATGATGAGGAGGATGATGACTTTGATGACGAGGACTGTTGAGCCCCGTTGTACTTCTCGGTCAACAGATTTTATATTGCATTTGTGAGATGATTGTGGGTGTCTATTTTGCACACCACCCACAGCCATGCTTGAGTGCACCGTTCCTTGTGTGTGTATCAATACATTTTGTGTTCGTATTCGATCAGCTGTGCCATTTTATCAGATTTTACCTGGCCGCCATTTTATCAGATTTTTCCTAGGCGCCATTTTATCAGATTTTACCTAGGCGCCATTTATCAGATTTTACCTAGGTGCCATTTTATCAGATTTTACCTAGGTGCCATTTTATCAAGTTGACCTAGACTTGATAAAATGTACATCCTAGATAAAATCTGATAAAATTATAGGAAAATATCAGACGTTTTATCAGAATTTTATCATAATTTCATCAGAATTTATCAGAATTTTATAGGAATTTACCTATTTTTATCAGAATTTTATAGGATTTTATCAGCAATATCAGAACTGAGTTCCTAGTGTAATGGCAGACGAGGCGGTAGTGTAGCGGCTATCATCAGGACCAATAACCTCCACCTGCGGACTTCTACCCTGGCTAGCAACGGGCCGCGGGGCCCGTGCGGAGAAAACAGGAGCATACCGGCCCTCAGGAAGGTGCTTATCGCAGATGCATGGCAGCCCATTTCTCCTTGTCAATCATGCGGGCGCGGAGTACGGATAGTCCCAGAAGAAGCCCTGCATCTTCAAGCAGTTGTGTCACATAGGTCCGGGTCGCGCCGCGCGTGCTGCACTTGTCTCTCGCCTTAACCAGGTGGAGGGCAAGTGTGGCGTGCTCAGTCATGAAGAAGCTTGAGGCCATCACCGCCCAAACCGAGGCCCTGGCCACACAGGTCCCCAAGATAGCGGTCGAGCAGACGGCCACCATTGATGCATCCCAGCCACCCCGGCAGGATGCTGGTGACCTCCCGCCGCTCTCCTACGCGGACCTGCTGCGGTCAGCGACCGCCGGCTCCACCACCGACGCCATCGCCACGAAGCTCCAGGAGCTGGAGGACCACCGCCAGGCCCAGCAACGGGAGGTCACCGACCGCGCTCGCCGCGAGTGCCGAGTGGTGCTACGTCGCTTCCCCCAGAAGCCAGGTGACACGTCAACCTCCCTTGCTGACGAGCTCAAGAACCAGCTTCTTACCCTCATGGGCCTGGTAGGTGAGGTAGAACTGCGTGCGTGCCACCGCCTTCCCCACTCACGCGCGGGACAAGGCGGCTCCCCCACCAGTCCTGCTCACCTTCCCCTCCCCTGGACACTGACTACTGAGAATAAGCAGCGGTTCCTCTCTCGTCGCAAGAGGTTGTACGACCTCACCTGGACGCTGGATGACGACCTGACCCCCGCTCAGCAACAGCAGCGACGCGACCTGTGGCCGGAATACCTCCGCCATAAGCAGGACCCCCAGAAGCCTGAGGTGTACTGGAGGGGCGGGGACCTGATGATCAACCACAAGATGTGGACGCCCCCCGCAGCGGGCTATAGCCCTAGCTTGTATCCATTGGAGCCACTGCCGCTAAGGCAGCCATGCTTAGAATGATTGCCTAGCTGTGCCAACATACCTAGTCACGTGCACCGCTAACGCACGGTACACAACCAGCCATATAGCCTTAGCCTAGTCCTATAGTACAGCCATGCTACGCCCTCAGTGGCTATGTTCAGGTTACTTGCCCACGTACGTGCGACACTTGTTATGCCACGCTCACATGGGCATTATTGCACCCACAGTTTGCCGGATCCGTAGCATGTCCTTTTAGCTAGCGCGCCCGAATGCAGCTGTGGCATGCCTTTGTTTGGCATGAAGGAGACTGGGGGTCTCTACCCTTTCTCGTGTTGTGCGGCACACAGGGATTAAAAGCACTTTGGCTGCTCCAGTCCCCAACGGGAGCACGTGTTTAATTAATTAATTAATTAGGACTCGGACCGGCCAATTAACCAGGTGTAGATATACCTCCTCCTAATAATGCATGGCAGGGTCCCCTTGTCCCGTCGCAACCGGCACTGGCAAACTTGCGCGCGCGCCCCGCCCGGGCCCGATCCGGACGCGGCGCGACCCGGACCCGCCTATGTGACACAATTGCTCGAGGATGCAGGGCCGGCTTCGTCCTGCATGGCTATGACCAGATTACTTGCCCACGCTCCTTGTTATGCCATGCTCACATGGGTCTTATATTGCACCCACAGATTGCCGGATCGTTAGCGTGTCCCGGGCCGTTTAGCTAGCGTGCCCGAATGCAGCTGTGGCACATTGCCTTAAGCATGAAGGAGACTGGGGGTCTCTACCCTTTCTCCTGTTGTGCACACACAGGGATTATAAATTAAGCACTTCGCCGGTGCTCCGTGACTCCCCAACGAGAGCACGTGTTTAATTAATTATAATTAATGCAGGGCTTCTGGGATTATCTGTACTCTGCGCCGCATGATCAACAATCAAGGAGAAATGCCGTCTGCCGTCTGCAGTGTTTCTAGTAACGGGACGTATACGTCAGCCGCTGACGCGTCAGTGTCTGACGCGTCCGACTTTTTCGTCCGCACGTCAGACAGCTGACGCGTAAATTTTGGCCCCGCGTCAGTCGTCTGACGCGTAAATTTTGACTGCACGTCAGTCGTCTGACGCGTAAATTTAGGCAGCACGTCCTGCGTCAGTACTCATGTGCACCGAGTCTATGCGTCAGACAGTGCGGAATCCTTCCTGAACAGCCCGTTACCATGCCAAGTGCCAGACCTGCCGGCCCTTGCCTGCTTGGCGGCGAGAGTGACGAGACTTCTAGAGTCTAGACCACTGTTCGAGACGAGCACAATACCTAGCCGAGGACGACTGGCAATGGTCGATCCTCCGGAATATGATTGATGAGCTGATTGACGCAGCTTTGCGAGGTTGCCTGATTTAGATGAACATCCTTTCCTTGTAGATTGCTTTGAATCGGATTCCAGGTGTGTTGATTAACGCTTTAGATTTGTTGGATCCATTCATTACTATACGCGTAGGTGAAATTTCGGCCCGGGTCAGAAATATTGTATAAACATTTAACAACGTTAATGGTTTAGTCTGATAGTCAACTAGAAAAGTTAGCGACCTGGGGGTTGGAAGTTTTTGGGTGAAGGGATGGCGCCGAAAGGAATACTGGGGAAAATTAAATCTGGGGGGATCGCAGCTTTTTTAATGCCGAAACAGGCCGCCGACATGGCCAAAGCGCCTGCGCCTAGTCCGCGTGCCATTGTTGGCGTAGGCCAGGCAGCAAACGAGCTGAACCGCAGCAAGAGGAAAAGGGGAAATGATAGCAATGCTGCCAGTGGTGTAGCAGCAGCATCGGCTCAGTCCGGCAATGCTGGTGAGCCCCCAGGCCGGTCGTTTTGCCATGCCACTAGCTGGGACATCACTAGTGTTCACGAGCTCATCATTAAAGTCTTTTATTTTAAGTTTGATAAATAATAAGTTTGATGTGGGTGTGTGCCGTACTGGGCTGTGGCATTGTGGATGCCATCCTAATTAAGTGTAACAGTAAATTCAGAAAAACAGTTGAAGTAGGTCATATTATTCTGAATTTTGTATCATGCATCGAACCCATTTCTCGTTGCGCTTTTACAAGTCAGACTGACTCAAAAGCTAGACATGTGCCCCAAACCTTATCTCAGGGGTCGTTCGGCCCTGTAGCAAGAGAACCCCTTTCGGATTCCCCACTTGAGCTTCCATTGGCTAACTTGCCGCCGTTGGCAACGAGTCAGCTGTCTGACGCGCCGCCAACGGCGGCGAGTCAGCCGTCCGACGCGCCGCCAACGGCGGCGAGTCAGCCAGGCTGACGCGAGCAAAAACCCTTACTAGAAACACTGGCCGTCTGCGATAATAGGCATCTTCCTAGGTCAGGGGCATGCTCCTGTTTGCTCCCCACAGGCCCCGCGCGCCGGGCCCATTGGTACATAGAAGTGACCGCAGGTGGAGGTTATTATTGCCCCTGCTGCATGAGGATCAGTGAGCCGCTACACTACCGCCTCGTCTGTCATTATAAAGTATGAGCCCAGCTCGATCCGAGATGAGGATTATATCAGCCCCCTGGCTATAAAAATTATTTATTTAATTAATTAATTAATTAGGAACATAACTCCGTTGGGAGTATCTGTAGCACATAGCCCAGCTAGAAGGGGCATATGGCCTATAATACATTCTAAGCTACTTCCTGCAAGGGTGGGAATGTAAACAACACTTGCTCTAGGTGCAGGCTATAGGGCACCTGCACCATGCCGACCCAGAGTCTCGGGCAACACCCAGCTAAGGGGAGCCCGTCATAGGTGGGGAAGATCAGTATAGCTATACAAGAGTTGTCTCTTTGATACAAGAGCTAGGGCATGGCTTCTCAGCAGTCTGAGAGTGACTCGATCTCTGCATGGGCACTGCATAATTAAATAAAGCTAGGCATCATCTAGCTGGAGGCCGGTGGCTCATCATAGGCACACATGCACATGACTAAAAATGCTAGGCCTCAGCTCAGTCAGCTGGTATAGTGCCAGAGTAGTAGGCGGGCATGTGCAAGGCCACTGTCTAACTATATTCAGTCTACACTACTGCTGCTGTATTCCCCTAGGCTGGGGCTTCTGGAGTCGCTGCATGGGGCCGCGGTGGTCGAGGGGGTCGCGTGCCATGCAGGGCTTGTGGCCGATCGACGTAGATGGCCGCCCCCTTCCAGTACACCGGCTGGCCCGCCTTGGTCTGCCGGAGCTGGAGGTAGGTCGGGACGGCCATAACTCTCGTCGCCGTTGTTGCTGCGCCAGGGTCAAGTCGTCGTCCACGGTGAAGGGAGTGTTCTCGAGCCGCTTGCGGCGTCTGAGAGACGAAATCTTGTCCGCTGCATGCATGGGCTCTCAAAGATGAGAAGAAGCGGAGGCGCCCCTGCCTTACCCTGCGCGCGGGGGAGGCGGTGGGCGGTCAGCTTAATTCTCATGCCAAGAAGGCCCATGCGTGCAAGGATTTTGCTCTCAAACGCACGTGCAAGCCTCTCGGAATTCTCACCTTCCTCCATGTTGCATGAAGTGCTTGAGTATGGCGTTGATGAGGCTGCGCTTGGCGAGCTCGGCCTCCTCGCGGAGGTCAAGCGTCTGCCGTTGGAGCTGGGCTGCGACAGCGGAGGTGGTGGAGGTGGTATGTTGCCCAGGCCGGCAGGTCGTGATGGGAGGAGCATCGCCGGCCAGGCCAGCAGGGGCTGGCTTGGCGGCAATGTCCTTCACCACCTGGGCGGTGAGGCCTGCGGTGTTCTGCAGGACCTCGATATAGCGATGGCATTGTCCTTATAAGACGCTGGTCGATGTCGCGGATCGAGCTGGGCGGTGATGGCCGGTCGGAGGAGGGGGTGGTGGCGGTGAAGGAGGCGATCGGAGGGTGATCGAGGTGGCGGTGGAGATGGTGGGGAGCTCAGCAGCCAGCGTGCCGCCCATTGCCGCCACATCTGTGGCAAGCGGGGTCACGTGCTGCTCGAAAGCTGGGGCGCGGATATGGAGGATTCGGTCAAGGTGGTGGTGATGGGCCGGCTTGGGGGGCCAAAGCTCCCCGATGGAGCGTCCAAGGAGGGAGAAGAGGGCGTATATCTGCAGCCGGGGGTGGGGGGCGGTGAAGATGTACTCGTATGGGCGCTGCTGCTGGTTAGAGTAGCGTATTGACGAGACGACCCTGATGGAAGAGCTGCTTGCACAGTTCAATAAGCGAGGCGGTTGATCCCCAGAACACGTAGCTCAGGATGCGGTCTTCAGTGAGCTTGTCAAAAATCGGCTCGGCAGGGCGACTGCGCTTGGGTTCAGGTGACGTGCTGCTGGCGAGGCGAGCCCGAGAGGCTGCCGGGCGACCATTAGAGCTTAATTGGCTAGTGCATGGCGCCCATGACAGGCTCCCCCTTCGCTGGGCATAGCTTGAAGATCATGGGGATGCAAGTGCCCTGGTGCACCTAGAGCAAGGGTCCTTTACATCCCCACCCTTGCAGGAAGTAGCTTAGGATGTATGATAGGCCATATGCCCCCTCTCAAGGGCTATGTGCTACATATACTCCCAACGGAGTTATGTTACAATTCAATTCAATTCAATGGCGCCGCTGCCTTCTGGGCCGGTTTGCGAAGCTGCAGCCGCGGAGCTGCAGACGTATTTTCATTGCCGAGCGCAGTCGCCAGGCTGCGTTGCGTCGAGGGGCGTTTGCTCATCGTAGATTGCGGAATAGCTTCGGAAAATTATATCAGCATGTGCGTCGTAGAAAATACCTGGCTATATATACTGTAGTAGTGTCTATATGGTTAGGGCATGATGCAGATGATATTTGTAACTTTCGTGTACATAATTATTTCTTCTATAAATGAGATTAATTATACAGCATAATAGTGCTTTGTGGCATGCGGCCCATGCGCATGACACTACTAAGGCCATACTATTATATAAAACACGCTGCTGGGGCTCCACTTTAGTTATAGTAGCGGAATGTTTATACGTCTTTCCTTGGCCAGGTTCGATAATGGCAGTTAATTTATCGATGATTGGCGGGATGTTGTAAGCTGGAGCTGCATGGTGGGAGGCACGAAGAAACCAGCTGCGAGCACCCCAGGTATGCGAAGTTTGCTCAGTGCTGTTCCTGCCTTGCCCAGGAAACACAGGATTCATTTCCCTCGTCTGATTCAGATCTGTTGAAGCAGGCTGAGCGGCTAAATACTATACATGGAAGGGGGCTGATTTGTCTTTTTTGAGATGGTTAATGGTTGCCGGCTGCCTATTATGATTACGAGTTAACATATATTATGAAATGCGGGCACAACAGAGTGCACTATGGGCATATAGCATTGCATGAGAGGCATGAATCTCACCAAGACACCTCATATATCTACGGGCGCACAACAGGAAACGTCACCGGCAATAACAATCACCACACTGAGGTACGTGCTTGCTGCCACACCACTGCCGCGGCAGTCCCGGCCCCGGCCATGCATGCAACACACCTACCACTGATACGCCGGCCTTTGTCAGCACTGCCACGATTGCGTACGTATAGCATTACCAACATTAATTAATTAATTAATTTAACTCGTGCTCCCGTTGGGGAGTCACGCAGCACCGAAGTGCTTTTAATCCCTGTGTATGCACAACAGGAGAAAGGGCAGACGGACCCCCACCAGTCTCCTTCATGCCAAAGGCATGCCCGGCAGCTGCATGCATTCGGGCGCGCTAGCTAAAAGACATGCTAGCGATCCGGCAAACTGTGGGTGCAATAAGACCCATGTGAGCATATCATAGCAAGGAGCGTGGGCAAGTAATCTGATCGAGGCCATGACGTAGCATGGCTGTACAAAGACTAAGCTAAGGCTGTGGCTGGTTGTGTACCGTCACTGCGTGAGCGGTGCACGTGACTAGGTATATGGTGGCACAGCTAGGCATGCAAACATTCTAAGCATGGCTGCCATGGCAACAGTGACTACCAATGAAGTCAAGCTAGGGCTATTCTAGTCTAGCCCGCTGGGGGCGTCCACATCTTGTGGTTGATCATCAGGTCCCCGCCCCGCCAGTACACCTTGGGCTTCTGGGGCCGGTCCCATGCTTGTGGCGGAGGTATTCAGGCCACAGGTCACGTCGCTGTTGCTGCTGAGCGGGGGTCAGGTCGTCGTCCAGCGTCCAGGTGAGGTCGTGCACTGAACCGCTTGCGACGAGAGAGGAACCGCTGCTTGTCCTCACGGGATCGAGGGGAACAAATTACCAACATGTGTGTTGTTAGCATCCATTGAGGGACCACCAGGTGCATGATTCGTGTGCATATCACCATGTGACAGTCGGTTATATTGTATAGTAGACTCCCACCAGCAGCAACGTCTACCATGCCATTACTAGACTCGCCTGTTGGTGTAACTTCTGGTAGTGTCCCTACAACTCAGTCTAGGCATGGAATATCTAGATCTGCCATCATAAATGAGAATGCCAAGCCCTGCTGCACCACTGCTGCTACAATCTGCCATATCAGTATTGACTTTGCCCATCACAGCCTTATACTTCAATATGTAATCGTGATTGCAACCACTCGTACCTGCCCCTCTTCGAATCATTTCTATTATTATATATATCCCTCCAGCCAGTTGACCCTGGCCAAGTGCGCGGTGTACTCGCCCCAAGGTGATTGCTCCGGCTTTCCGCCCCAGCTCTTGGGCCGGGACGAGCGCCTCCATGGGTTGGATGTCCTCGGCGTTCCGGTTGGCGACCCCGCGCGTTTGTCATCGATGCTCTGCGGGCCGCCCTCGAGGCACGCACTGAGGTACTGCCCTTGATTGCGCGCCTTCATGATTCGCAGACCAAGGGTCTGCTTCTGTGGTTTTGCGCTCACCCTCGCGTCGTTCACTGGCTCCGGGGCGCTCTTCCGGCTCAGGTCCGGCTGGCCGCCGAGGGCCACGACGAACGCATCCAGTTGGCCTTGGCGCAGCTGGTCCCGGGCCCCGACCTCCCGCCACATGCTATTCGCATTGCCTCCCTGCCTGCACGGATGGGTGGCTGTGGTCTGACTCGTGCCGCCCGGCTGGCCCCAGCAGCATTTTTGGGCTCCGTCGCTCAGTCGTGGGCGGAAAGCTGCCGGCTCCTGCCCCTTTTGGCAACGGCAGCGCCTGACCTCCTGGACCCCAGCAACCCCTTGCCCTTCGTCACTGCCATCCAGGAGGCCTATGCTGAGATCCAGCAGGCCTGTTCTCCCGTCCGTGCCGCTCAGGCGGTACAGCGCCACCTCCCTCGCGGCACTCCCTCGGTCGCCTCCGTTCAATCTCCCGCCGCATTCCCTGCTCGCGTCATCGATAAACACCAGAAAACCTACGCGGGTATTCTGCACACGGCTGATTGGATTGCTCTTTTCGCGGACCTCAACGCCCAGGGACGTGCGTGGCTGTTCTCGCTTTCCTTGCGGAGTGTGGGCTCGGCGTACATTCGTGCTCTTCCCATGGCCCCCCCATTCGCCTTGGCTCCCAGCCACTACTCGGTGGCGCTCCGGCACCAGCTATTTGCCCCGCAGCCTCTTGTTCCGGCCGGGCGGCCTTGTGGTAGCTGTGGGCAGCCGCTGGATCCCACGGGGACTCACTACCTTTCCTGCATGGGGGGCCAACAGAATCAGAATTGGTATTTGTATTTGCACACTGTCCTCCTGACGGTGGTGCTCGCCATGATTCGGTCGGTTTTCCCCCACGCGAACATCCGGTCCGAGGATGCGGAAGGCGCTGCCTTCTATTCCCCCAACCACCGGCCTGACATCGTGGTGCTGGACTTTGAGGGGGTGGCCGGCATCTGCTTATCGACGTTTCGGTGGCGCGGCCCTTGGCTCTTAGCCACGTGGCTGGGGCCTCCCTCACGGCAGGTTACACGGCGGACCGGGCGGAGCGGGCCAAGCTCCTGGCCTACGGCGACGTCGGGCACCATCGTGTGGTGCCCTTTGTCCTGGAGGAGTTTGGGGCCATGGGGCCCCTGACCTCCGCCTTCTTCAAGGAGTGTTGCCGGCTCCGGGAGGACCGGCTGGACCTGGAGGGCCAGCGGGCCTCATGGTCGGCGCGGACCTGGACGTCATATTGGCGTCAGCGCTTGTCGGTGGCGCTGACTCGGGCCATGGCTGACATCATGCTCCGCCGTACGCGGGCTGATTTTGCGGTGCAGCAGGGCTATTAGGTTCCTCCCGTTAGGAGTTTCCATTGGTCTTATCGTAGTATTGAGATTTGACATGGCTCTGTATAGAGGTTTATAGCTGGGCGTTTGCTTTGGTTTGAGTGATTTCACTCTGCTGTAAGTAATTATATTATTAATATATATATTAAATATATAATTACTTACAGCAGAGTGTATTAACCCTTAAATGGTGTCAACTGGAACCACCAGAACGGACTGAGTATGGGTATCTTAGTAAGTATGAGAGTATCTAGCCAAATAACATTTTCTGGCCCACCCTTGGAACCAAGGATGCTTTTATATCAAATAACTTTGGGGTCATGTCATGTCATTGGTCACATATCTATGCCCCACAGCTGCTATAAATAGCACCCCCCCCAAGGGGGTACGGTGCAGATGGGGTTCAAGAGATATATAATGCAATATGGACCGTTTCTCAAAATCTGATGACCCTGGCCCTTTGAGGGGAGTTAAAGATAATCACAGGCATGCCATAGATGCATTCACAACATGACATGCCATAGAACTGCACAGGCTAGCTAGCATACAGCCCAAAATAGCTCAGACCGTTATAACGGGTGCAGTTATTTTGGGGTGTTTTGCTAGCACTACCGTATGGGCATTCAATTCCAACGTGGTACAAAACATCATAGATGGCCACACATGGATTCCCAAACACATTTCCAGCTTAAAAATCACAACAGCATGCTATACAACAAGTATAAAGCTTGTGCCAAGGCCCAAAACCAAGCGTAGAAGGGGTTCACAAGGAGCTACATTATCAATGCATCCAACACTCTATAAAGCAATTCCAATGATTGGCAATGAAAAAAAAAACAAAAGAACTAACCTGGTTATGCTTCCATGCAAGCAGGCCCCGGCCATTCATGTTTCTTGCATGCACTATGGACGCACAAGCAGAAGGATAACTTGGGCCAGCAAACCAAGAAGCAATGCCTAGAGCTGGCCAGAAAACCACTTGTCTCGCTATGTCTGTGCAGGGAAAAGCATCCCCTTATCAAGCCCACCATGTTTTGAGACAATAACAAACGCTACTTCACTGGTTTCGTTGAAGCCTCAGCTAATAGCAATCAAATCTGGTCCAAAATCTGCGTGACATAGTGGTATTCCCCAACCATCACAAGCGAACGCGTACAAGCACTAAAGCAACAAAACGACAAGCAAAAACCATCGATTACATGTCTACAACTAGTTTATAAACGATAGGACGACTTGGTACTGTAATGTATAAACGCTAACATGTTAATACGTACCAGGTCGAAACTGCAGATTACCTGCTGTGCGGGAGCCATCACTCCCACCTCACGGACACAGCCTCGAACCTTTCCTGGCCGTCATCGCTAATAAAACATGTCAAGAATAACGTAACAAGTTTATCCACGCGCAAATATATGGACGTTTGCTTCCGAACAACAGGTAGCATACGCACTGTCACCGCCTGGCCGCTGACAGGATCTGCTGCACCGATTAGAACCTAGAGACATACTTGCGCACATCCAGACGCTTCACGGCCAGAGATATAACCTTTCTAACAATCAAGGATAATGACTACAAATTTTGAGTTCGAAATTCCAAGCCATGCTCTCGTACCAGTCATTTGCCTGCACCGCCATAGCCGCGGACGTCAATTATTTTCACTCACGTCGGTCCCGTTTGACCATGGTACCCCCCCAACTTTGATTGAGTATATCTCCCTGGCCAGTTGTCCAAAGTACGGTCTGAATAGTGCCAGGCATAGAGTACGTCTAGATCTATCGATCCCCCCAGGTTTGACCGTTAAATTATTTTTGGCGCGGCGCCTGGTTCTGCCACAAACTCAGTCCGTTACAGTGGTAGGACTTCAACTGGAGCCACGAAAACGGACTCAGTACCATTTAAGGGTTAATATATATATAGCACCGTCGCTCAGTCGTGGGCGGAAAGCTGCCGGCTCCTGCCCCTTTTGGCAACGGCAGCGCCTGACCTCCTGGACCCCAGCAGCCCTTTGCCCTTCGTCACCGCCATCCAGGAGGCCTATGCTGAGATCCAGCAGGCCTGTTCTCCCGTCCGTGCCGCTCAGGCGGTACAGCGCCACCTCCCTCGCGGCACTCCCTCGGTCGCCTCCGTTCAATCTCCCGCCGCATTCCCTGCTCGCGTCATCGATAAACACCAGAAAACCTACGCGGGTATTCTGCACACGGCTGATTGGATTGCTCTTTTCGCGGACCTCAACGCCCAGGGACGTGCGTGGCTGTTCTCGCTTTCCTTGCGGAGTGTGGGCTCGGCGTACCTTCGTGCTCTTCCCATGGCCCCCCCATTCGCCTTGGCTCCCAGCCACTACTCGGTGGCGCTCCGGCACCAGCTATTTGCCCCGCAGCCTCTTGTTCCGGCCGGGCGGCCTTGTGGTAGCTGTGGGCAGCCGCTGGATCCCACGGGGACTCACTACCTTGCCTGCATGGGGGGCCAACAGAATCAGAATTGGTATTTGTATTTGCACACTGTCCTCCTGACGGTGGTGCTCGCCATGATTCGGTCGGTTTTCCCCCACGCGAACATCCGGTCCGAGGATGCGGATGGCGCTGCCTTCTATTCCCCCAACCACCGGCCTGACATCGTGGTGCTGGACTTTGAGGGGGGTGGCCGGCATCTGCTTATTGACGTTTCGGTGGCGCGGCCCTTGGCTCTTAGCCACGTGGCTGGGGCCTCCCTCACGGCAGGTTACACGGCGGACCGGGCGGAGCGGGCCAAGCTCCTGGCCTACGGCGACGTCGGGCACCATCGTGTGGTGCCCTTTGTCCTGGAGGAGTTTGGGGCCATGGGGCCCCTGACCTCCGCCTTCTTCAAGGAGTGTTGCCGGCTCCGGGAGGACCGGCTGGACCTGGAGGGCCAGCGGGCCCCATGGTCGGCGCGGACCTGGACGTCATATTGGCGTCAGCGCTTGTCGGTGGCGCTGACTCGGGCCATGGCGGACATCATGCTCCGCCGTACGCGGGCTGATTTTGCGGTGCAGCAGGGCTATTAGGTTCCTCCCGTTAGGCGTTTCCATTGGTCTTATCGTAGTATAGAGCTTTGACATGGCTCTGTATATAGGTTTATAGCTGGGCGTTTGCTTTGGTTTGAGTGATTTCACTCTGCTGTAAGTAATTATATTTTTAATATATATAGCACCAGAAACTGGGGCAGTGCTCATCGCCAGCTGATGTAGCTGGCACCATGCAATGGCACTGTCAACAGCAAATGCAAGAAGTAGTATATCAAAGAAGGCACCCTATGTACTGCATGCTCACCATCCATTGCTATAGCCATCACGTTGCCACGATCAATCTGTCACTACCACTTGCCAGAATGTCATGCACATGACCTGCATGGCGTCACTGCATGGCTGTTGCCACGGAAATCTGAGTGGAGGGCTTTCACTGCACAAGGCACAAATGAAGCCCACCCCAATAATGCCGTGTTGCTTTGCTCACTCAGTACACCAGTGTTGGCTACACCCTTCCGGCACGGCTCACCCTGCATGCCTGCCATGCATGCACTGATGCACGCGAATTTAATTTGCTTCGATCCATCGTGCAGTGCAGTACAGTAGCATTGATAGCAACCTCAACTTGCATGCTCAAAACATCTACATACTTGCATTCCAGATCTGCTTCCTCCCTCTCTATACCGAATTAAGGTCGGTAAATTTTTTTACAACCCTAAACATGGCACTGATCATTAGATTCTTGCACATGATCAAGCATGATTATTGCACATGATGAGTAAGTAAGTAAGTACTTGCGTGTCATGCGCAAAGGCATGCCACGGAGTACTATGCTAATCTCATTAGAAAAATAATTACACAAAAGGTTAGACAAATATCGTCTGCATCATCCCCCAACCGTTAAGCACTACTAGATGGGGATGTAATCCTCATCCGAGCTGTCCTCTACTGTAATGGCAGACGAGGCGGTAGTGTAGCGGCTATCCTCAGGACCAATAACCTCCACCTGCGGACTTCTACCCTGGCTAGCAACGGGCCAACATGATGAGTATATGCTCCGGTCCTGCTTGTCTACCACCTGCCATGGCTACAAACCACTGACCGAACGCAGCTAGCTTTTCCTCAACAACGTGAATTGGCGTTGCCAAGACTAGCTTGGCCAAGCCTGGGCCAAGCATTATTATTTTTTTACTGTGGCCACGCCAGGCTGGCTGCTTGCAAGCTTCCTTGGTGATGTCGGCTTGCAAGCACTGCGGCTGTGCTGCTACTTGCTGGCAGTGGCGAAAACTCCTGCGTCGTGCCGTGCCGCGCCATTTGGCCTACTATATAAGGGGAACGTGTTGTGACTGCCGGCGGGCTACAGACCAGGCCGCACCTCAAAAAAGTATAGTAGCTGTATTTTTGACGTAAATACGGCGGGACCTTTCGTACGGTATGATACGCTTTTATAAATACAGCGGGGGTTGCCGTATATGTAACAACATGCGGCCCGCAAAACCATCGCCACTCAACCCCATCGCCAAGCGCCTCACTCAGAGCCCAAGAAACCCTGCCACGGCCACAAATGGCGAACTTTCCTCCCAAGCCACGAATTCAAGATTTCTTTCCTTTGCTGGCTCAGTGGGCCTGACGATCGAAGGAAGAATCATGCACCTTGACGACCGAAGAGAATTCGGTGCCGAAATAGTCCCTCGTTCTTAGCATATGTCAGCTATAGTAGGAGGCGCAAGCTCCTTGGGCCCGGTGGGCCCAACCCCGACGAGTACCTATAGCTGGTCTGGAGAGGTTCCTCCCCCTGGCAGCCAGAGCGGCAGCCATCGCCTCGCTATCCTGACATGCAGCTACTTCCATGCATGCAGCTCACTGACTGTTCAAAGACGCCCTCACCGCTAACTAAGCTCCGCATGCACCCCAGCCCGGCCTGCGCATGCGCAGCCGGCATGCAGCCACATCGGCTCCCTCCCCGCCTCTGCAAGGAATCATGACATATATATCCGCCGGCCGGAGCAGTGCATGGCTGGAGGAGCACGTGTGACCTGGCCATTGGCTGGGAGAACTGAGCTGACCTCGCTGCATGAACACGACGCTCAACACTGTGGATCGATCGAGGCCCGGGTCTCCAATGTGGAAACCAAGGTCGTCCACAATTAGCTCCTGCAACCTCAGTTCACGGCGCTGGCAGCGCATGCACACCGCGCGGCGCAGGCATCTGAGACGCACGCTGCACTTCAATGTCTCTCGCCTCAACCATGCAGCAGGTCAGAGGGCAAGACTTGCGGCGTGCTCATGATCGAAGAATGCTTCAGATGAAGAAGCCATCACCCGCGGCCCACGTACACCGAGGCCCAGTAGCCACACAGGCCGGTGGTCCCAATTAAAGATAGCGGAGCAGATGGCCACCATCGCGTCCCAGCCACCCTGGCAGGATGCTGGCGACCTTGATCCCGCTGCTCTACTATGCGGACCTAGTGCTGCGGACAGCAACCGCCTCAACCATTTTGACGCCATCGCGCTACGAAACTCCAGGCCGGAGCTTGAGGGCCTTCGATCGCCAGGCAAAACAACAGGAGGCCACCGATCCGGCGCGCTCGCCGCGAGTGCCGGGTGGTGTGGGGCGCTTGAATCCCCCAGAAGCCAGGTGACGGACGTCAACCACCCGGCCTTGCCGATCGAGGATCGAGCTCAAGGACCAGCTCCTTACCCAGACTGTCATGGGCCTGGCTGGTGTAATAGGTGAGGTATATAGTAGAACTGCATGGGCGCCACCGCCTTCCCCACTCACGGGACAAGGCGGCTCAGACCCCGCTCATGCAGTCCGGCCTGCTCACCTAGTTCCCCTCCTCCCCTGATCGAGGACAAGCAGCGGTTCCTTTCTCGTCGCAAGAGGTTGCACGACCTCACCTGGACGCTTGACGACGATCGACCTATAGCTGACCCCCGCAGACTGCAGCAGCAGTGACGCGACCGGCTGTGGCCGGAATACCTCCGCCATGCACACGCAAGCAGGACCCCCAGCTAGAAGCCCAAGCCTTGCTGAGCAAGGTGTACTGGAAGCTAGGTGGGGACCTGATGATCAGCCACAAGATGCGGACGCCTCGCCTGCGGGCTAGCTTAATTGTATTCATTGGTAGTCACTGGCAGCCGCCATGCCTAGATTATAATGTTTGCCTAGTAGTATAGCTGTGCCCGCACCATACCTAGTCACGTGCACTGCTAACACACGGTAATTACACAACCAGCCATATAGCCTTAGCTTAGCCCTTATTAGTACTAATGTACAGCCATGATATGCGCTGCATGCGTCCCGCCTGGCTATGGTCAGACTTAGACTTGCCCACGCTCCTTGTTATGATAATTGCTCAAATGGGTCTTATATTGCACCCACCGGATCTTGCCGGATCGTCTAATTCGTGTCCGATTGCAGCTGTGGCATGAACACCTCCATGCAGATGGCATGAAGGAGAAAGGGTCGTCTCTGCCCGGTTTCTTCCTGTTGTGTGCATATACAGGGATTAATGAGCACTTGCGGCGCTCTGTGACTAACTATCCCCAGCGGGAGCACGAGTAATAAATAATTCATTAATTAATCATGTTTAGCATTCTCTATTGAAATCGCATGCAAAATTTCAGATCTGTCTGAACTCATTTGCGCTGCCTGTGGTGCATTATATATCCAAAATTAGCGCGAGAGTGTCAGACCGCTTGACAGCAGAATATTGTAACTTGCTGGTGTTCAATCAGGGTGCAGCTTTGCAGCCAGCCTGCATGCAGATGTTGCAAGTAATGTGTTTGCTTAAATTTCCAGGCTGCATGAGCTCATTTCAGCATTGTTTAGTGCTATCCATGAAATGCTCCAAATGACCGTATATATGTGACGGTTGACAGCATAATTTCTGGCCATCCCAGCGTCTCTGTCAGGGGCGCAACTCACGTGCACTTGAGCTGAATACATTATATTTAATGTGTCTGTCCATTTCCAGGTCAAACCGACGTTAGTTGTGTTGCGTGCATGTGGCATTAAATACATGAATAAAACTGGCAATATTTTTGGCGTTTTTTATGCTTTTGGACGTCATCGTTCAGTGCACTCCAGTCCACGTGCATGTGCATGCTCATGAGCACCACTGAGGTGGCCAACCAAGAGTGCAACTTGGCACAGTAAAACTAGGTATCATAACAAGGATCGAAGCTTGCCCGACTAAGTTTGACAATCCGATCTGAATATATTACTGCAGCTAGGAGGAATTATATATTCCATTTTTGGCACTTTCAGACCGTTGTGCATGATGCGCGCAAGTACCGTGTTAATGAAACTCGTGCGTTGCATGTTGGGGATTCACGGAGCATTATTACGGGTGACCCCGATGGATGGATGGATGGATGGATGGGTACACGCAATCCTACCGGTCTAATAAGCTATCTACAAAAACAGTCCTACTCTATATCTACATATATGGCGCCCCAGTTTAATTAATTAATTAATTAATTACATATATGGCGCCCGCGACCCTAGGGCCGGTCTTGTCTCAGTAGCATGCTTCCCATGTACGCGCGGTGTGCGAACGCGCGGCTTCCCCACTGCAGGGGGGTTGTTGTCCTCTATTATGACCTGAGCCGCGGCCCCGACTTGGTTGGCCCCTTGTCCATAATCTTTCAGTTCCAAATCCGACGGAGAGGCCGAGGCCCCCCATATGTCCTCTACGAGCTGCTCTTTGAAGGGCCTTGCGGCGTCTAACCTGGCTGGGCCGGCCGGCCCGCGTGAGGAGGTGCCTGCCCGGCTGAGCGGGGCGCAGCCCTGCGGAGGCGGGCCACGTGAGCGCTAGACGCCTAGCCACCTGCATGGTTGGTGCGAGCTAAGTGCCCTACTAGCTGGCCGGGCCCACTTCAAATGTTCCGCCGTCCAAGCCAAGTGTGTGACACTTTTGGTCGTTTTTCGCAAAAAAAAAATAAAATTTCGCACGAGTTCGCGTGATTTTCGCGTGATTTTCGCAAAATTTTCACACATTTTCGCACGATTTCGCACGATTTCGCACAATTTTGCATGATTTCGCACAATTTCGCATGGATTTCAACCAAGGGTCGTTTTGGGGAGTGACGTTTGACAAAATTTCGCATGAATTCACACACGTTGTGCACATCAAAATTTTTTACCGTCGACATTTTTCACATGAAATTTCGCACAATTTCAGCAAATTTCGCACAAATTCGCACGATTTCAGCAAATTTCACACGATTTCAGCAAATTTCGCACAATTTCGCACGATTTCGCACGACGAATCACTCTGCAGAGTGACGATCGTCGAAAAAGTCAAAAAAACGACCAAAAGTGTCACACTTTTCGGAACATTTGAAGTGGGCCCGGCCAGCTGCAGGCGCCGCTGCTTGATGGTGCTGGTGGTCAGATAAGTGGCATGCCGAGGTACAAGTCCTCGTGGACATGAGCATATGCACTGAGCGTATATCCTGCACGCATTGAAAACCGCAGCATATGTTAATTGGTGACCGTGCTGTCCAGCTCGTTGGCAAGGTTGGCGGTGAGGGACCGGGAGGGTCCATGTCTCGACCCCGTGCATAAGAACAGGAAGGACCCGAGGACCTTTTTAAACACAGGTCCTGAACATTTCTCTAGCTCAGTTGCCCAAGGGCAAGTCACCACAGTGCCCTGTAATTGCGTACAGCGTGCCAGGTGAATCATCGAGGGAGATACGGTGGTCGGCCGGGCCGCCGGGTGACTCACTGGCACGTCGGCCTCGCAGCTGGCCGGGAGTTTATAACGGCTACCGGCTGCAGCAACTTGGGACCGGCGGTCCTGGGCAATACAGGATCGACTCCAGAGCCATCAAGTAGAAAGAGGTCGGGCGGTGCATGACTGAGTGCACTTATGAGCCCAATCGCCAGAGCCTCAGTCTTAATTCTTGCTGACGTCGAGTCCCACCACACGTCGGGCCTCGATTGCGCGCCCGCATCATCAAGCCGGCACGTCTGCACGTGCACAGTGTCCTCGAAGAGGGTGGTGTCGTCTGCATAGATGATGTCCGCTACAGTAGCCGCATCTCCGTTTCCGCCCCGCCATGCCAGATCAGTGGTTGGTGACCTGCACCCCTGGTTCACTACCCACACTGATGCGAGCGAACCGCTTGCGCGCCTGATCGAATCATTCTAGGTATTCCGGCGACCACAATAATGATCAGGTATGGCGAGAGCACTGACGCAGCCCTGCCACACACCCCGTTATGTAACTGAAAAGGCATGATCCAGCGTGGCCGGTCCCGTGTAGGAAGGTTGCACCGACGGAGGTGGTGGACCCTTCATATACACGGGTCGCGGATCGATGACAGCAATAAAGAAGAGGGGGATCCGGAACAGAGCGAGGATGTCCGGCCCACAGCAAAGACCAGAAAACCGAATCGAAGCCTTTGATGAATTAAGTCCACCAGCACAAGGTGCAGAGGGGACTCAATATGCAGGCCGTGGATCGAGGCGGTGCAGTTCTTCCAAGAGGTGACGAGGCGGAGAGTAGCAAAGAGCGCGATTGTAGTGAGGGGATTCATAAGTGTTTGCTCAATTTCATAAATTTTACTCAATTTTTCCACATGTGATTAAATCCTTATATTTGTCAATAAAGCAGGGGTCATCCAGCCTTCAGACCATGAAAATAGACCACCCACAAAAATTGGGCTCATTCTGAGCTCAAATGGTGATGTATGTGACAGCATACATGTGCAGTTTTTCGTCATTTTCCCCCTTTTCTTACATGAAACAAATATGAATAGTGAACAAATGAACTCATATCAGGCTGGATTCTTGCAGGCAGCATTTATACCATGAAAATAGACCACCCACAAAAATTGGGCTCATTCTGAGCTCAAATGGTGACATGTGACAGCATACATGTGCAGTTTTTCGTCATTTTCCCCCTTTTCTTACATGAAACAAATATGAACAGTGAACAAATGAACTCATATCAGGCTGGATTCTTGCAGGCAGCATCTAGACCATGAAAATAGACCACCCACAAAAATTGGGCTCATTCTGAGCTCAAATGGTGACATTTGACCGCGTACATGTGCAGTTTTTCGTCATTTTCCCCCTTTTCTTACATGAAACAAATATGAATAGTGAACAAATGAACTCATATCATGCTGGATTCTTGCAGGCAGCATTTATACCATGAAAATAGACCACCCACGAAAATTGGGCTCATTCTGAGCTCAAATGGTGACATGTGACAGCATACATGTGCAGTTTTTCGTCATTTTCCCCCTTTTCTTACATGAAACAAATATGAACAGTGAACAAATGAACTCATATCAGGCTGGGTTCTTGCAGGCAGCATCTAGACCATGAAAATAGACCACCCACAAAAATTGGGCTCATTCTGAGCTCAAATGGTGACATTTGACCGCATTAATTAATTAATTAATTAAACTCGTGCTCCCGTTGGGGAGTCACGGAGCACCGAAGTGCTTTTAATCCCTGTGTGTGCACTACAGGAGAAAGGGCAGAGACCCCCAGTCTCCTTCATGCCAAAGGCATGCCACAGCTGCAATCGGGCGCGGCTAGCGAAAAGGACAGGCTAACGATCCGGCAAACTGTGGGTGCAATAAGACCCATGTGAGCATATCATAGCAAGGAGCGTGGGCAAGTAATCTGAACATAGCCAGGGCGTAGCATGGCTGTACTAGGACTAGGCTAAGGCTATGGCTGGTTGTGTACCGTGCGTTGGCGGCACGTGACTAGGTGTGTTGGCACAGCTAGGCATGGCTGCCTTAGCGGCAGTGACGCCAATTTTCTGATCAGATCCAATGGTTACAAGCTAGGGCTATTGCTATTCTAGCCCGCTGGGGGCGTCCACATCTTGTGGTTGATCATCAGGTCCCCGCCCCTCCAGTACACCTTGGGCTTCTGGGGGTCCTGCTTATGGCGGAGGTATTCCGGCCACAGGTCGCGTCGCTGCTGTTGCTGAGCGGGGGTGAGGTCGTCATCCAGCGTCCAGGTGAGGTCGTGCAACCGCTTGCGACGAGAGCGGAACCGCTGCTTATCCTCAGGGGAGGGGAAGGTGAGTAGGACTGGTGGGGGGGCCGCCTTGTCCCGTGAGTGGGGAAGGCGGTGGCACCCACGCAGTTCTACCTCACCTACCAGGCCCATGAGGGTAAGAAGCTGGTAATCTTGAGCTCGTCAGCAAGAGAGGTTGACGTCTCACCTGGCTTCTGGGGGAAGCGACGTAGCACCACTCGGCACTCGCGGCGAGCGCGATCGGTGACCTCCCGTTGCTGGGCCTGGCGGTGGTCCTCCAGCTCCTGGAGCTTTGTGGCGATGGCGTCGGTGGTGGAGGCGGTCGCTGACCGCAGCAGGTCCGCGTAGGAGAGCGGCGGGAGGTCGCCAGCATCCTGCCGGGGTGGCTGGGATGCAATGGTGGCCGTCTGCTCCGCTATCTTGGGGACCTGTGTGGCCAGGGCCTCGGTGTGGGCGGTGATGGCCTCAAGCTTCTTCAGGAGCACGCCACACTTGCCCTCCACCTGGTTAAGGCGAGAGACAAGTGCAGCATGCGTTTCCGAAGCCTGCGCCGTGGTGTGTAGCGCCGTGAACTGGGGTTGTAGCTTGTGGACGACCTTGGTTTCCACGTTGGAGACCCGGGCCTCGACCGTGTTGAGCGTGGTGTTCAGCGATGTCAGCTGCTCGGCCAGCGGCCAGGTCACGTGCTCCTCCAGCACTGCGCGGATGTCATCCTTGCCGAGGGAGGAAGCCGATGGCGCTGCCGGCTGTGCGGGGGCTGGGGTGCGGAGCGTTCTGGTGATGTCGCCGAGGCGGATCTGGAATTGGCTGGTCAGGATAATCAGGCGTTGTTGTACTTCGTTCAAAGCATAGAGCCAGGACATGTCTCCATTGTAGTCGATAGCCGCCCCCTTCCTGGGCACGAAGAGCTTCCGCTCCTGTTCGAGGAACTGGAGAACCTCAATGCATTCCTGCGGCGACAACTCTTGCCACTCGGTGAGGGAGAATCGTCGGTCGCCGGGGAGGAACTCGCTCCATTTTCGATCGTGGCAGGGTTTCTTGGGCTCAGGCGAGGCGCTTGGCGAGGGTTTGGCGGGTAAGCCTGTCGGCTGAACAATGGCGAGGGCGAGAGGGTTGGGCTGGGCGCTGGGAAGCTGTGCCAGCTCCTTTTCCAGCCCTCGTTTTGCTTTGGGAGTCGTCATAGCTGGTCACGTGCGTAACTAAATGTCTATACTGCGTGGCAGCCGTAACCGTTTATACTGGCAAGTGCGTCTTAGAAAGGCGCATCGAATGCAAGTGGTCTGACCGAATTTGGGGCTCAGACGCAAAAGATCTGAACTCCGCCGTCAGCCATACCGCCGTCAGCCATTTTCGTTCAACTTGTAGTGAGACAGTGAGGTGTTTGACCGCATACATGTGCAGTTTTTCGTCATTTTCCCCCTTTTCTTACATGAAACAAATATGAATAGTGAACAAATGAACTCATATCAGGCTGGATTCTTGCAGGCAGCATTTATACCATGAAAATAGACCACCCACAAAAATTGGGCTCATTCTGAGCTCAAATGGTGACATGTGACAGCATACATGTGCAGTTTTTCGTCATTTTCCCCCTTTTCTTACATGAAACAAATATGAACAGTGGACAAATGAACTCGTATCAGGCTGGGTTCTTGCAGGCAGCATCTAGACCATGAAAATAGACCACCCACAAAAATTGGGCTCATTCTGAGCTCAAATGGTGACATTTGACCGCATACATGTGCAGTTTTTCGTCATTTTCCCCCTTTTCTTACATGAAACAAATATGAATAGTGAACAAATGAACTCATATCAGGCTGGATTCTTGCAGGCAGCATCTAGACCATGAAAATAGACCACCCACAAAAATTGGGCTCATTCTGAGCTCAAATGGTGACATGTGACAGCATACATTTGCAGTTTTTCGTCATTTTCCCCCTTTTCTTACATGAAACAAATATGAACAGTGAACAAATGAACTCATATCAGGCTGGGTTCTTGCAGGCAGCATCTAGACCATGAAAATAGACCACCCACAAAAATTGGGCTCATTCTGAGCTCAAATGGTGACATTTGACCGCATACATGTGCAGTTTTTCGTCATTTTCCCCCTTTTCTTACATGAAACAAATATGAATAGTGAACAAATGAACTCATATCAGGCTGGATTCTTGCAGGCAGCATTTATACCATGAAAATAGACCACCCACAAAAATTGGGCTCATTCTGAGCTCAAATGGTGACATGTGACAGCATACATGTGCAGTTTTTCGTCATTTTCCCCCTTTTCTTACATGAAACAAATATGAACAGTGGACAAATGAACTCGTATCAGGCTGGGTTCTTGCAGGCAGCATCTAGACCATGAAAATAGACCACCCACAAAAATTGGGCTCATTCTGAGCTCAAATGGTGACATGTGACAGCATACATGTGCAGTTTTTCGTCATTTTCCCCCTTTTCTTACATGAAACAAATATGAACAGTGGACAAATGAACTCGTATCAGGCTGGAAACTTGCAGGCAGCATCTAGACCATGAAAATAGACCACCCACAAAAATTGGGCTCATTCTGAGCTCAAATGGTGACATGTGACAGCATACATGTGCAGTTTTTCGTCATTTTCCCCCTTTTCTTACATGAAACAAATATGAACAGTGAACAAATGAACTCATATCAGGCTGGGTTCTTGCAGGCAGCATGTAGACCATGAAAATAGACCACCCACAAAAATTGGGCTCATTCTGAGCTCAAATGGTGACATGTGACCGCATACATGTGCAGTTTTTCGTCATTTTCCCCCTTTTCTTACATGAAACAAATATGAATAGTGAACAAATGAACTCATATCAGGCTGGATTCTTGCAGGCAGCATCTAGACCATGAAAATAGACCACCCACAAAAATTGGGCTCATTCTGAGCTCAAATGGTGACATTTGACCGCATACATGTGCAGTTTTTCGTCATTTTCCCCCTTTTCTTACATGAAACAAATATGAACAGTGAACAAATGAACTCATTTCAGGCTGGATTCTTGCAGGCAGCTCGGTTCTAAAACTGGTTACGATTTGTAGTTAATTACGAGTAAAACTGGTAACTAGAAATAGGTACCAGTACCATCCAAATTAATTAAGCATGGATACCATTTGTAATAACTCACACATTTTAACATATCCATGGGTACGGCATGGAAACATGTTCATGTATGATGTGTTCAAGAGTAGCAATGCTTAACATCCATGAAATATGCTCATTGTATAATGGTTTACGATTTATGAATGCAGGGGGGTCGCTACGCGAGTGACCAACAAGCACTCAAGTCAACAATATGCCCAGAAAGAAGGCAGGGCCAGGTAAAGTAAAGGCTGGTCCTGAAAATGCACCCAGGGTGCCCACAACATGTCTACGTTACACCCTCGCTATCCTAGACCCTGCAGCCTGCCGGGGGGGGGCACAAAATGTAACTGGCAGCCAGGGACCATGGTGCAGGCCAAATAGCAGGTGTAAAGCTAGCTCAAAGCTAGCTCAGTCCAAAGAATGAAATAATAAGAAGCAAATACTTGGCAAGGTTAGGTCCATGATCGTTATTGGAGGCTTGGCTGCCACCACGGTGCTCGACAATGATGCTGAAGCCTTCAATTATATATAAAGCAGATACTGCAAAGAGGCACAAATAGCAATACAAGCACAATGTAAGCATGACAAGCTCAAGTTTCCAAGCCAGTCTAGCTCACTTGGACATGAGTTAAAGCGTTGGAAACATATGGGCAACATCCCAGCAGGCCTTGAAAAAGTTTTCAGCAACAAGGCAGTATATGTGTTAAATCAAACTACCACATTGCAATTCTAAGCACAGTGACTTCTGCTTGCTGCTGTTTTGACGACACAAGGCCGTTTACCTTTTCAGTGACAACACGGGAAAAGAAAGCATTACCCAGCAAACTTCCTTTAAGTTCCCCGGACATAGGCGTAATCACAACCACGACGTTGGGCATCGAAAAGAACCGGAATCATAAAGTCTGCGGGAGTTATAAGCTACGATACTCTTGACACGCTTATTTAGAACGACGCGGTTGCGGATGACATCCGGAACCTTGTTCTTGACGTGCGCCCAGGCCGCCAGCTGCGCGGAACAGCTCAAGAAATATATATTAAAGGACGGTGACGCCCGGGAAGCACCCAGCCTTGCGGCAAAAGTAAAATATGGCTCGCGCTCGCCGTGGTTTTCGCCAGGCGTGACTGCGATATCACGACGAAAAAATGGAGACTCTTTGACCCATCTAACTGCCCAGGTCCCTCTGTTGCCCGGGTCGCCCATTAGCCCAGAAGCGTACCATAACCCATACTCGCGATATCCGCAGCTACTGGGCGGAAAAAGAAATTGTAAAACCGAACAGCATACTGACCTATCATGCCATCTACGTAGCTTCCAGAATTTCTTCACCGTTGCCAAAATCCGTTCATGAACAATATTTTCGACGTACACAAAGCACCTGCACGTCAATCTCCCCTGACATTGGTTATCTGCCCCATCTTCATGATCTAACACGCAAACACCTAAAGTATTTGCATAACACAGGCGTTTTGCCCTCTGGTTCTCAGTTTCACTCATTGCCATATCATATTATGCAGGCACGTTTTGGTAAACAATCGCCGGCGACGTTGGTTTTGTTCGTGCGCGCACAAAGTAATTACCGGTAGTGCTTGGCAGGCTGTACGCACCTGCAGCCGCGCGCGCGCAAAGACGACGGTCACTGTGCTTTGTTCATTCAAATGCCATTTGCATGCGAGGCTCGGACAACACCGCGGACTGTTTGAATCAGAATTTTTTCACTTTTGGATGGTCCTTCGTTTCTCGCATGTTCAGCCCAGTTCAGGTTGTACGGTCAGTGTTGGGGGTCGGTGCATGGGTTCTCAATGGAATTCTCAATGGAATGCCGCAAAGCCCATTTTCATTGAGAATGCAAGTCCTTTTCGCATGTTCAGCCCAGTTCAGGCTGTACGGTCAGTGTTGGGGGTCGGTGAATGGGTTCTCAATGGAATTCTCAATGGAATGCCGCAACAGCCAATTTTCATTGAGAATGCAAGACCTTTTTGCATGTTCAGCCCAGTTCAGGCTGTACGGTCAGTGTTGGGGGTCGGTGAATGGGTTCTCAATGGAATTCTCAATGGAATGCCGCAACAGCCCATTTTCATTGAGAATGCAAGTCCTTTTCGCATGTTCAGCCCAGTTCAGGCTGTACGGTCAGTGTTGGGGGTCGGTGAATGAGTTCTCAATGGAATTCTCAATGGAATGCCGCAACAGCCCATTTTCATTGAGAATGCAAGTCCTTTTCGCATGTTCAGCCCAATTCAGGCTGTACGGTCAGTGTTGGGGGTCGGTGAATGAGTTCTGAATGGAATTCTCAATGGAATGCCGTTACAGCCCATTTTCATTGAGAATGCAAGACCTTTTCGTATGTTCTGGCTGTACGGTCAGTGTTGGGGGTCGGTGAATGAATTCTGCATGAATGGAACTTTCATACGCCGCGCTGAGTCGGTGGAAGATCGAGCCACAAAAGAGGCAGGAGAGGCATCATTGGGAGAGGCGTGCCAACCCCGAGCGAGACGATGGTGAATTCGATCAAATTGGCTGATTGCAATAATTTTGCGGAGCTAGAATAATCGCTCGCGAGAGCTGCCATGGGCGGTCGTGAAGGTTCAGACTATTACAAATGGTATCCATGCTTAATTAATTTGGATGGTACTGGTACCTATTTCTAGTTACCAGTTTTACTCGTAATTAACTACAAATCGTAACCAGTTTTAGAACCGAGCTGCCTGCAAGAATCCAGCCTGAAATGAGTTCATTTGTTCACTGTTCATATTTGTTTCATGTAAGAAAAGGGGGAAAATGACGAAAAACTGCACATGTATGCGGTCAAATGTCACCATTTGAGCTCAGAATGAGCCCAATTTTTGTGGGTGGTCTATTTTCATGGTCTAGATGCTGCCTGCAAGAATCCAGCCTGATATGAGTTCATTTGTTCACTATTCATATTTGTTTCATGTAAGAAAAGGGGGAAAATGACGAAAAACTGCACATGTATGCGGTCACATGTCACCATTTGAGCTCAGAATGAGCCCAATTTTTGTGGGTGGTCTATTTTCATGGTCTAGATGCTGCCTGCAAGAACCCAGCCTGATATGAGTTCATTTGTTCACTGTTCATATTTGTTTCATGTAAGAAAAGGGGGAAAATGACGAAAAACTGCACATGTATGCTGTCACATGTCACCATTTGAGCTCAGAATGAGCCCAATTTTTGTGGGTGGTCTATTTTCATGGTCTAGATGCTGCCTGCAAGTTTCCAGCCTGATACGAGTTCATTTGTCCTCTGTTCATATTTGTTTCATGTAAGAAAAGGGGGAAAATGACGAAAAACTGCACATGTATGCTGTCACATGTCACCATTTGAGCTCAGAATGAGCCCAATTTTTGTGGGTGGTCTATTTTCATGGTCTAGATGCTGCCTGCAAGAACCCAGCCTGATACGAGTTCATTTGTCCACTGTTCATATTTGTTTCATGTAAGAAAAGGGGGAAAATGACGAAAAACTGCACATGTATGCTGTCACATGTCACCATTTGAGCTCAGAATGAGCCCAATTTTTGTGGGTGGTCTATTTTCATGGTATAAATGCTGCCTGCAAGAATCCAGCCTGATATGAGTTCATTTGTTCACTATTCATATTTGTTTCATGTAAGAAAAGGGGGAAAATGACGAAAAACTGCACATGTATGCGGTCAAATGTCACCATTTGAGCTCAGAATGAGCCCAATTTTTGTGGGTGGTCTATTTTCATGGTCTAGATGCTGCCTGCAAGAACCCAGCCTGATATGAGTTCATTTGTTCACTGTTCATATTTGTTTCATGTAAGAAAAGGGGGAAAATGACGAAAAACTGCACATGTATGCTGTCACATGTCACCATTTGAGCTCAGAATGAGCCCAATTTTCGTGGGTGGTCTATTTTCATGGTATAAATGCTGCCTGCAAGAATCCAGCATGATATGAGTTCATTTGTTCACTATTCATATTTGTTTCATGTAAGAAAAGGGGGAAAATGACGAAAAACTGCACATGTATGCGGTCAAATGTCACCATTTGAGCTCAGAATGAGCCCAATTTTTGTGGGTGGTCTATTTTCATGGTCTAGATGCTGCCTGCAAGAATCCAGCCTGATATGAGTTCATTTGTTCACTGTTCATATTTGTTTCATGTAAGAAAAGGGGGAAAATGACGAAAAACTGCACATGTATGCTGTCACATGTCACCATTTGAGCTCAGAATGAGCCCAATTTTCGTGGGTGGTCTATTTTCATGGTATAAATGCTGCCTGCAAGAATCCAGCCTGATATGAGTTCATTTGTTCACTATTCATGTTTGTTTCATGTAAGAAAAGGGGGAAAATGACGAAAAACTGCACATGTATGCTGTCACATGTCACCATTTGAGCTCAGAATGAGCCCAATTTTCGTGGGTGGTCTATTTTCATGGTATAAATGCTGCCTGCAAGAATCCAGCCTGAAATGAGTTCGTTTGTCCACTATTCATATTTGTTGCATGTAAGAAAAGGGGGAAAATGACGAAAAACTGCACATGTATGCTGTCACATGTCACCATTTGAGCTCAGAATGAGCCCAATTTTTGTGGGTGGTCTATTTTCATGGTCTACATGCTGCCTGCAAGAATCCAGCCTGATATGAGTTCATTTGTCCACTATTCATATTTGTTGCATGTAAGAAAAGGGGGAAAATGACGAAAAACTGCACATGTATGCTGTCACATGTCACCATTTGAGCTCAGAATGAGCCCAATTTTTGTGGGTGGTCTATTTTCATGGTCTACATGCTGCCTGCAACAGTCCAGCCTGAAATGAGTTCATTTGTCCACTATTTATATTTGTTTCATGTAAGAAAAGGGGGAAAATGACGAAAAACTGCACATGTATGCTGTCACATGTCACCATTTGAGCTCAGAATGAGCCCAATTTTCGTGGGTGGTCTATTTTCATGGTCTACATGCTGCCTGCAACAGTCCAGCTTTAGGTACCCTCAGATCTGAAAGATTTTATTTTTACTCATTTGAAGACTTGTGAAATTGAGCAAACACCTATGAATCCCCTCAGTGTGTTGCGGCCTGGACGGAAGCCGAGCTGAGTCTCGCTGAGGTCACCTCGGCCGGGCGCCCGTCGATCCAGGGCAGGGCGCAGGCGGTTCAGGATGAGCCGCATGAGAAGCTTGAGGGGGGCACTTTGGATGCACACCCCTCTGTAAGGTGCCGGGGTCGGCCGGCGACCCCTTGTTTTTGTACAGCATCGTGCGAAAAATGTGTTGCCCATGCAGGCCGCTGGGCCGCGGTTGCGACGGCAGCATGAATCTGATCGATTGCAGATGTCCCGGAAGAGCTGCATGACACCAGTGTCAGTCAAACTCGGCGGCGAGTTTCTCGACCGCTGCATGCCGGAATCTCGTTGGAGTATGTGGCTGCATCGTAACGCAGGCGCTGGACCGCCTCCGTGACCTCGCGGGAGGAGTGGAAGGAGGCATGTCAGTGACGGGTCGCCGAGCGGGCCGGTCAGCGGGGGGACTACTGGGTAGTCCCCCGCGCTGACCCGGGCGGGGCCGGGTGCCCGGCTGGGCTGCCAGGCTGCCAGGGCGGCCGCCTGGCGGGCGGCCCGGCGGCCAGTAGCACTGCCCAGGGCCGCCGGGGGCGGCACTGCTGTCCCCAAGATCTCTGCAGTCGGGCCGCGGCCAAGGTGCGGAGCCGCTTGGCCGGTGCCCCGGGTACATCATGGCGGTGGGGTCGGCCGAGGCCGTCGGCCGGGTGTCCGAGGCGCTTAGTACCAGAACCACGGGCCCCCTTGCCGTCATTCTTCTGCTGGCAGGTGCGCAGGTCCTTGACCATCTCCTTAGCGTCGGCCTTCTCAGCTTGCTCGTAGGCGACCCGCAGAGCCGCTTGCAGGGCGAGGCTTGGCGGTCGGATCCCTGTTGCGGCGCGGAGCATCTGCCTGCATGGCGGCGACCACTGTCGGTGCTTGGCGGTGGACAGCAAGCTGTCGGCGCGGAGGCAAGGAGGGGACCTCGGGTGCGGACAGCCAGGCGGTACTTGGCAGCGATACCGCGTCTAGGATCACTGAAAAGTCACCTAGCTGGGGGCGGAATGGCGTGTACCTGCTGTCAACTGCCCCTGGCGTTGAAGACTGCCAGGAATTCGTCCCGGTGCATATAGCGGCCTGCTTCGCTGCTGACATTTAATTGTCGGCATCCTTCAGTACCCTCTGGAGCACCTTGAGATCGGGCTGTGGCGCCAGTTGTCGCGACGGTTTCACGCCTGGAAACCACAATCTGATGCGCGCGAGCACGAGACGGTGGTCCCAATCCACCGTGCTGACAGAATCTTGCAGCACGCGCGAGCGTCAACAACAGAGGAGCGCTGAGCTCGGCGTACGCAGATATAGTCAAGGCAGACCACCCGATCTGATGGCCCGAAGACGGTGGCAAGCTGCTGGGCGGTCGGGTGCGTGCGAAAGAAGCATTGCATGCAACCAACGCATATTCTGCCTACAGATCCGCAAAAAGATCCGTGTTACCGTTGGCCGTACTTTCTTACTTATCAATTGATGCGCCTCGAAATCGATCCCGGGGCCTGAAGGAGGCTAAAAGTGAGGGGCGCATCATCCTGTGGATCGCAATATAAACATTGCGTGACAAACAAACTCTTTAGAATTATTGTCATGTACCTTTTAGATATTATCAATTAAATAATAAGTAGATTTTACAGGCACACCCGTGGACGGTAAATTGCCTCGCAGCATCTACCCAGCTTCACATCAGCTCATGCCTATATGGTTGGGGCATGATGCAGACGATATTTGCAACTTTCGTGCAAATATTTTTCTAATCAGATTCGCATATCAGTACTCCGTCGCATGCCCATGGGCATGACATGCAAGTACTTACTTAGCTCATGCCCGAAGACACCCAGACATCAGACTGTGCGACGATAAGACAGCAAGACTGAAATGCAGATGGTGAGATTCCATGCTGCACAAACCAAACCAAAAGTAACCAGGCTGTCGTCATGCTGCGGTGCCAGTGTTACAATACCATGGCTGGCGTCTTCCTGGCAAAGAAACTATCTGAGCACGACTCCACGGACGATGCGCCATGCGTTGTCGATCATCCGGATCTCGTAGCGAGCCGTGTACGTGCTCTTGTACGCATCGTTGACGTCGGCCTTGCCACGATCAAACAGTTGCGCTCCTTCCTGCACGTGCATTGCGTAACCCAAGAAATTGGTGCCCGTGCAGGTATGACATTAATACAGCAGCCCACATGCCCTGAGCCAGGGTGCACACAAGGATTGTCCAAATCAGGGCATCCTCGCCGCTTGCAACAATGGGTGAAAGTCCCCAAACACTCTCTGGGACCACAACCCCACCCAAACGTATTTTCCTTGTCCTCCACCCTTTAACCACCCAAGTGCAAGCCTGCATATATCTGTATGCTTTTAGAACTGATATGCATTCAGATATTGGCTTGCTGTCAGGCCTTTGCTCATATATTGGTAAACATTCTGAGAGTGATTGGCGAACAACACCTAATGCCAGGACATTGGGGCGAGGGCGACATCACGTGAATGGAAATCATGGAGGCTCCAAGCGACAACCTGGGCCGGCATCCAGGTCATCCAAAGCATCATGATTTGCACGATGACAGTGTGCCTCACCCAGCTGCTGCAACGATTCACCGCCTGCGAAGTATGGCACGGACTTAAAAAAAAAGACAGACTGAAACTGGGCAAGAAAGGTATGTGTGTGTGTGTGTGGAGCGTGGGAGTGGGGCCAGAAAGGGGAGGACAAACAGCGCCCCGCCAACAATCTTACCTCCAGTGTGGCGTCGACGATGGCCTTGCGCCCTCCCTCGCTGAGCACGATGCGATCCACCCGAACGCTCTCCAGCTTGTACTTCCAGTACCAGCCGTTCTTGGCCACGTCGTCGGCGCGCGTGGTCCACTGGCCCAGCATCGGGCCCGACAAAATCTCCTTGAGGCACGCCGCCTGCAGGGCACGCAGGGCAGGTCGTTCGTCGGTTTGACAGCATGTGGCGCAGGTAGTCGGTTCAACAAAACACATGGCAGTTTGTCGGCACGGGAGCACACACACGCAGCACGCACAAGGCAGTGCAGTTTGTCGGTTCAACACCACATCAGCACGCGTGCGGTGTGGGATGCCGGTGCACGAGCACATCTGCACCCATAAATGCAACAAAGAGATAACCGCATGGTATATTTTCATGTAGACTGAGTCCACGCCAAAACGTTTCCCAAACAGTGGTCGCACAAAGCATGTGACCATGCAGGCACACGCAGGGGTCGAACAAGCTATCACCAACAGTCTTCACCCTATAAAAAAGAAGCTCCATCGATCCCATCCAAACCCTCCCCATGACCCACATTATGTTCGGGCCCGAGTGCCGCTGCCTTGAGCGACTGCCACCGCCGCACAATCTCCTCGGCGGCCTTGGTGTCCAGCGGGCCCGACACGGCTCCCTTGCGCAGGCCGCCGTCGATCCCTAGCCACTTGCGCACGTCCCCCAGCTGTTCGACGTGCGGTAGCGGCGGCAGCTGGAAGTTGAACGAGCGAGGGGACACGCCGCTCGGGACAGGTGTCGCCGCCGCCGCCGCTGCGCTGTTCTTGGCCGCTGGTGGCGGCTGCTGGGTGGCAGCTGCTGGGGTGGGCGTCGGCACGGCCATTGCTGCCGCTTGCGCCGAGGAACCCCCCCGTGTGGACGCGTGCCCGCTGGATGCGCTGAACGCCGCGGCTTGCGGCTGCCCTCCCAGTGGCGTGCCTGTCCCACGGTAACTGCCCCACGCCGCCTGCACGCGTGCCATGGCCTCTTTTGGCGTGGCCGGCAGGTCGATCGACTGCAGGTCGGGCAGCTTGCCGTCCCGTATAGCCGTGGCCACCGCGGGGGGCAGGGGGGGTAGAGACACACCCGGCACGAGCCCTGAGCCGACGGCAGCCAGCGAGATGCCACCGGCAATCAGCTGCAAAGGGTGAGGAGGAATAGGGGGCGGACACGGGGTCGTGGGTGGAACGAGGGGCACACATACGTGATGGAGCCACGGCAGGGCAGGCGACGAGGCATGGGTGGATCAAGGCAAAAGATGCATGGTGGGGTAGGTTGCAGGCAAATACAAGGACAAGGACATACAGTAGGGGAGGCCAGGATGATAGTAAAAGGAAAAAAGTCAATCAGGTCAGGCGCCATCTGTAGCGGTCGGGAGCTTGGGGACGGTTACAGGACGTTTACAAACTAACTCAATGTCTCGCAACCCCAGGCTCCTGCTGCCGACTACGGCCATGCTTCTTACAGCCATGCTTCTCCTTCGCTGGCATGCTTGGCCCTATGCGTGGGATGGCAGCCACGTTTCTAATGCCCGCGTTCCCCATGCACTCCGCGGGACGTACCACCGTGCCCCCCACGATGGCGCCCACTGGACTCCGCTTGGGTGCCACCACCACCGCCTGGGTAGGAGCGCTGCTGGCATCTGCAGCGACGGCGCTGGCTGGTGCAGCCACCTGCTTGTCCAGCGCGCGACGATGTGGGAATGGTAAACCCAACACAGGCATAATCAGGGGGAACACAGATCCAGGGAGTCCTGCCGCATGGTGGACCAAAAGCGGCTCACCGCATCATGCCAGGGAACTGCGGGTGACCGCAGGAAACGCAAAGTTACAAGATGTAGGGGGAAGGGCGCAGGGGCTGCGCACAGCAACCGCGTGGGGGTCATTCCTTTGGCCTCCTTCCCCAAGCCTAAACCCTAAACCCTAAACCCTAAACCCTTACCCAAACCGCTCACCCCCTGAGGAGCCCAAGTGTTTACACAAAGACCCCGATGAACGGAGAATATTCAATCTTTTATACACACAGCCATCGCCAGCATTAGGGCGAGCAACACAACCATGGCCAGACAGCCAAAACAACCAGCTCTCCCACCGCCGCCACCCCCACCTCTGGCAACCAATCATCGAACCCACCTGCATGCCCATGCAGCCACGCCCTACCTACATTGCATGCACGCACCTGCATGCCCATGCAGCCACGCCCGACCTACATCGCATGCACGCACCTGCATGCCCATGCAGCCACGCCCGACCTACATTGCATGCACGCACCTGCATGCCCATGCAGCCACGCCCGACCTACATTGCATGCACGCACCTGCGCGGTCGCATCCCTATCCTTTGCGCTGGCTTCCGCCCCTTCGCGCGCCCCCTCCTCGTCCGCCTCCCCCTTGCCCCCCCTCAGCTCCTTGATATCAGGCACACTCAGCTCCTTGACGCCCGCGGCATCGTCAGGGAATACGGTGGACAGTGTCTGCAGCGCGGTGATCTTGAGCGACTTGAGGAAGCCGGAGAGCTGCGAGACCTTGGCCGCCAGGTTACTGCGATGGGGCCGGGCCGGGGAGGAGTTCAAGAATCACAGGGCAGGGGACGGCTTCCTTGATTAGCAAAGGCGTTGGTGACATCACGTGCATAGGTCAGAACCCCACACGGGTACAAAGAAAGTGGGGAAAGAAAGTAGGGAAGAAGGTACCGGCAACCCCTATACGCAACAAGGACCAGGGGAGGGATGGCAGTGGATGGGACGAGAAACGGGTAGGGGCAGGTGGAAGACGGGGGTTGAGAGCGTGGTATGCCAAGGTTGGGAGTGAAGACAGGGAGACAGAGATGAGGACGCGACTTGTTTAAATCGAAAAAATACAAGAGGCATAGTGTGTGCATGCCGGATATGGTGATGGGGGCCATCCATCCAAAATAGGTTTACAAGTAAATGCCCAAAGGAGCATCCAGGCAGGCGCACAAATCAAGTTTGGCGTGCAGAGCAGGCAATTAGATGGAGAAATTACACAGCATGATGAAGGGAATCGGCCAGGTGGCTGCATACAGAAGCCAGGCCGGTCAAGCCTGGGTACCTTCCACCTGCAGCATTGAGACTCAGCTGGCTTGCATTCAAGCATGCCTTGCCATGCTTCCGCGCGCTAAGTGGACTAGTACGGGGAGTGGGGAGAGGCCAACACACACAGCCACGACAGCTGGTCTCAGGAGTTGCAATAGTAACGGTTGCAATACATAACCGCGATAGTAACACATGCAAACATAGGGATAGAAAACTTGTCAGCAAGCGGGCACAGAGAAGGCATCCCATCCCTCCCATCCCACGCCCCCATTCTCCCATCCTAGGAGAGCCATCCTTCCCCCTCCCCCCCTCCCCCCTCCCCCCTCCCCCTCCCCCCTCCCCCCTCCCCCTCCCCCTCCCCCCTCCCCCCTCCCCCCTCCCCCTCCCCCTCCCCCCTCCCCCCTCCCCCCTCCCCCTCCCCCCTCCTCCTCCCCCTCCCCCCTCCCCCCTCCCTCCCCCTCCTCCTCCCCCTCTCCCCCTCTTCCAGGTCGTCTGACCATGGCGCCGGCGGCTCACCCCGTCGGCGTGCGGTCAATCCCCTCCAGGTAGTCCTTGACGCTTGGGTCGTCAAAATACTCGGTCAGCACCACGTTGCGCCGGCCCTCCAGATCTCGGAATGACGGGTACAGCACCTCCCGCAGCCAGCGCTCCGCCAGCAGGCACAGTCCGGGCAGCAGGTCCGACCCGTCGGGTGACGCTGCCAGGATGAAGTCGCGTACGGAGCGGTCGCCCTTGAAGGGGCCCTTGGATGGGTCTAGTCCCAGCCAGCTAACGGCCCCGTCCACATTCCCGGTCAGCAGTGCACACATGGCGCGCTCCAGCTTGACGTCGCCGCCCACTTCGGCCGAGAAGAGCAGGTCTTCGTCCCCTGTCTGCGCGGATGCGGTTGGGCGTATACATCGCACTGGCTGTCTCACTTAGTGGTGGGCTAGAACTGTCCAAAACGACCCCCATAGGCAAGGGTTGCCCGCGTGAAGCCCAGGGCGTACACGCGGGTATCGATGGGGCAGTCAGCACAGGCGGGGCATTCACAGGATGTGAGACATGAGCATGCAAGAAATGAGAGACATGAGGATCCTGCATCGGTACGCGGGTGCCGGTTATGGGCAGGGGGTGTGCTGGCGTGTATGTAACGGTGGGAAGCGGCCACGCACCGCCTGCAGCTGGCCCAGCAGCGCGTCCGCGTCCTGGATCAAACGCGGGCGGCGCGAGGAGAAGCCCTCCGCAATGTGGGCCAATGCGGCGGCATACACCTCGTAGCTCTCCGCCGGCACGCTCTCCGGCGTGGACACAAACAGGGCCACCTGCTCCGCCGCCGTCATGTAGTGGAACGCCTGGGGGTAGGGGGGGGGGGGGGAGGGGGCGGGGGGGAGTGTAGAGGAGGGGGAGGAGGGACAAGGGGGTCGGAAGGAAGCCGCCGGCATGCATGTGGCGACCATGGCGAGGGTGTCAGCGCGGGTGGTGGCAACTGTCAGTATGGTTCCTGCAGCGCGCGGGTATATGTGGAGCGTGGGCTGCACCGTAGGGGGTGCTGTGCCAGTGTCGCTTGCGACTGCATCCCCATGCCTCCGTTGGGCATCATGGGGTACGAACTGTTGGGACACCGCCTCCCATGGCGGCCTCCTCGTCCTTCTCAGACTGCAAGGGTCACGGGGGTGGCGTCCACCCAGAACCGACGTGCGGTGGATGCACAGACGTGCACCTGCATAGATAGTTTGGCGGTGGACCGGCCGTAACAGGCTACAGCAGGCGTCATCAGCTTCCTTTAGAGCCCCCAATAGCCAGTGCCCACCTGGCCATAGGAAAATCTTGAGCACACTGAGGCTGCTCGCATGGGCATTGCTTCCTGGAAAGAAAAGGAGAGGAAGCTCGGCTGGCTAAGTTGCTGGTAGCCACGCAGCAACTTACACGCATGCTGCTGGCTCATCCCGGACAGGCACACCGGCGTGGATCCCCAGCCCATGATCACCCTCTTGCGCCCACCCTCTCCTCCGGCCCCGGTGCCACACAGAACGTCCCAAAAGGGCACCTGGTTGCCCCAGCCCTGAAAAACTAAACCGGCTTCCCGTGGACCCTCCCAGCTCCCCTCCCCAGCAGATGCAAGTGGCCAGCCATAGACCAGATCCACAGATGCAAGTGGCCAGCCATAGACCAGATCCACAGATGCAAGTGGCCAGCCATAGACCAGATCCACAAGGGGTCGTCCATGCGGAGCCTGGCGTCACCTCGTGCCTAAACGCACGCGGTCACTCACCTCCCGCATGCACGTCATGGCAGAGCCATGTCTCACCTCCCTCACGCGACCAGCCTCGCTTCACCTCCCCCATGCACGCGATTGCTCACCTCCTTCATGAACGTCGCGCGGTCCGGCACGGACGCGGGCGGCTCCCCCTTGGTGCCCACCGCCCACAGCACCGCGCGCAGGCCGCTCAGGCCCTCCTGCCGTGGCGCCTCGTGGTCCAAGTCCAAGGGGAGCGCCAGCAGCTCCAGCACGCAGCGGGGGGCCATCTGCTCCAGGGTGGCGTCGATGTCCTTCTGCGCGGCCACAGGACAGGTCGACCCAGGCCGTCGGCCGAAGGGTGCCATGGCACCGCCATTGTGGGCACCACAACCATGTTGTTGTTGTTAAGGGGGGGGGGAGGGGGGGCGCAGCGGTGATGCCGTGTTGGTGTTGGTGTCGGGGGGAATGTTGGTGGGGGTGGCAGCGGCGGCGGTGGTGGAATAGCGTGCATCCACACAACGAGCCCCCCCACAACTGGTGGTATGCATCCCACACAGCGAGCAGTGCTCAGCTGCTCCCTCACTCGCATGTCGCACTTCAGATGCTGCCTCCCCTGCATGGCATATCAATCAAGAAGAGGAGCCATCAAGCCGGCTCCCCTGCATGCTTGCACAGCCCTGTCTCACCTGCATGCTTGCACAGCCCTGTCTCACCTGCATGCTTGCACAGCCCTATCTCAACTGCATGCTGCACAGCCCTGTCTCAACTGCATGCTTGTACAGCCCTGTCTCACCTGCAGCTGTGGCGCGAGCGCCTTCCCCCCCTCCTCCTGCAGCAGCTTGAGCGCCGTCTCCAAGTACTCGCACCCCTTGGCCACCAGCGGCGGCTCCTCGGCCATCACCTCGCGCCCGAGCTCCACGTACGCCAGCGCCATGCTGATGGCCACGTCCTTCCGGAACGGTCGCGAGGACGGGTCGCGCAGGCACGCGGCGCCCGACTGCAGGACGACCTGCACCTCGCCTGCTTCTTGCAGCAGGCACAGCGCGCCCGGCACTTGACGCCAGGGCAGCTCCACCAGAAGCGTCGTGGCCTCGTCCTGCAGAAGGCCCTCGTCGTATTCTGGCACACGCAAAGGGGGGGGGCGGGGCGGGGGAAGGCAAATGGCCAGGTGGGCAGAAGAGTAGAGGATTAAAATATGGGAGTGGGCGCATGGAGGTGCAAAAGGTTAGGGGGACACTCCCCGTAGGCAGGGAGGGTGGGTGGGGGGTGGGGGGGTCTGGAAGAGTGCTGTCCGAGGCCACGGGTATTGCGTGGACGGGTAACGCACAGAGAAGGATGGGTGAGCCAAACCTACGGCCACCCCGGGCAGAGCGCATGCTTTGATGATGTCAGCATTGATGGCGAGGTAACAGCTGGCTCCCTATGCCAGCAACCACGCTGCCACAGGACCGGCCCCATGAAGTGGCAAGCAGCGATGCACGGTAGAGAACGACAAGTGTGCAACCAAGTGCCATGACAAGTGCCTAGGTGAACGACAAGTGTGCAACCAGATGCCAGCGCGGTGGACCTTATACGATGCCCACATCCGAGCACATCAGGTTTGTGCGCTTATCATCAGCAGGCATCATGCTCGCTTATGAAGCGGTGGTTGCTCCACATCAGTCGCTCCCCCCCCGACCACTCGGACCCATCCGGGGAAAGCAGAAGTCATGCGTGGGCACGGGAAGATCGTGTGTTTTGCGTGGCCATCGAGCCAGGACACATCCATCCATCAATAACAACTACAGCCAGGATATATATATATAGTTCCATCAATAACGACTACAGCCAGGATATATCTATTTTCATCAATAACAACTACAGCCAGGATATATCTAGTTCCATCAATGACAACTACAGCCAGGATATATCTAGTTCCGCCAATGCACCCGGCATCCCCTGCAGGTGGGTGCTCGCTCTGCGTACATCAGGCAGGGGCACGCCGGGATGTATCAATGCAAGAACCAGCACATGATGCGTGCATGCGTGCATGCGTGCATGTGCATGTGTGTGTGTGTGTGTGTGTGCGGTGCACATACGCCCAGCGTGATGTCATCTGCACCACCATCTACTCCGCACACTGTCTACTGTGCCCCCCAAAACAACGGCCTAGGAAATCGGCGCGCCGACAAAGTTGCCTCCTAAAAACCTCAACCACATGATGGCGTGCCGGGCGGCGGTACACACCACGCCACGCCACATGGACAGCTGCAGAGTGAGCAGCTGCTAAATCTGGTAATCGCGGCAGCGCCCCCACGCCCAGGGCCGTTCTTGTAGCATCTGGGTGGCGGTGGCTCTGCTGCACGTGCCTCTCCTTGGCACTGCATCACACATGACTGCCCAACTGCTACCGATTCGCTCAAACCTTGCCCCCTCATCGCATCGGGTCGCGCATGCAGAGCACGCATGAATTATAATTGAGGATGTGTACAAAGTGCACTGGTGGGGGCTCCCGTGGCACAGTGCACTCTCTGGCAAGCATGGGAGCCACCAGCTGCTCCACGTGCCAGCATGGTGTGGCACAATCAGCACGATGGGACGAAACCGTTGCAAGCCCCCCCCACTTTGCAGAACAGCACGTGCACATTATGTGCAAACAACACATGCGAGGCGCACCGCAATAAGCAAGGTTTGCCGATGTGCGGTCGGCAGCACGAGAATTGGGCTGACAAGGGGCGCTATTACCAGAGCTGTTGAGTGTGTGATGTAGGGGGGCACCTGGGGGCATGGTTATCCTTGCTTGTCGAAACACAGCTACATCCCCTACCCACATCTGGCTTAAACGGACGTCCAGCGACATTGCCACGGGAAGGAGTGCATACAAGACATCAAGAAATTTCAGGGTAATTTTCAAACGTAATCTATTAACGGTCAGGTGCGTGGTAAGGAGTATCGATGACCGTCCCATAAAGCAGCGCGCTCGTATGTAACTTCCGCAAGTGGCCACATCACGTACCCTGCCTCAGGGAAGCGTTCGCCAACGTGTCTCGCGCTGCATCCAAAACTTCTGCCCGCGACTGCAAGGCGGCCGCGCTATAGCCTTCAGTTGGCTTGTTCGTCTGCCTCTGGTTGTGAATGCGCAAGATCGTCTCCGTGCTCACGTGAGTGGGTACCCCCAGGATGTCATAATAGTTCAGAGGGACGCGAACAGTACGTTCCTCGGTAGGATCCGCAGCCGCGAATGCAAGGGCCCGAATCGTACTTGCCCTGCACTCGAGGGGCTGTAACGCCGCAATTTTATGGTATAACATAGGAACCCCATGAAATTCAGAGGCTAAGATATGGTGACATCCATAAGACCTGGGGGAGGTCCTGTGCACACGTCTAGGGAAGCTCAAAAAAGATGCCCACGCGCTGCGGACACTCGGCGCTATTCCTCCAGTGCATGATGGAGAAGGTCGGCAGGCAGTTTCTTCCCGTGAGACGAGGCCTGCCGAGTATCGGGCTGTTACCCCGCGTAAAATGGTCGAACTCTTCACCGACAAAACAGACATTTTTTCTTCAATTGGTTATAGGCATTCCTCGACTCGAAAGCTTATTGTTAAATCAATGTTTACGCTACTCCTGTCGACCAACGTCCATTAATTTCGCCACACGCGACCGGCATATGGGGTTGACACTTGACACTCGACGCACGTCGCACTTATGAGCGGATTTTTCAAACGAGTTTTTGTAAACATCAGACACTGATTTCTTCAGACGATGCACAAGGCTGGGCGCGGCGCAGCGTGCGCAAGGCTGGCGTGCGCAAGGCTGGGGAGTGCGCGAGGCTGGGAGTGCGCAAGGCTGGGAGTGCATCGTGGCTGGGCGCGGCGCGGCAGCGTGCGCAAGGCTGGCGCGTAAAACTGCAAACGACGTAAATCGTATCGGCTGCCTTTGGACTTAGCCGAATTTCGTCGTCGATGCGAGTGGTGATGGCCGTTTAGATCTTAGTTTTTAACCCGACGGGTTTCCTTATGATGCGTTCAAAATGGCAGCTGATGGCATGATTACTTAACATGTGGCGCGCGCAAAGAGCCTGTAGTCGTGCAGTTTACCCTCAATAATCAATCAATCTGAGTCTCGAGTCCACGTTGGAGTCCACTGACCCCCCCGACTAGAATTTCCGACCCCCAATGTTGCACGCAAGCTATGCCTGCCATGCTTTTTCTATTTCCTAACACCCACAGTTGGGGGATCATAGTCATTGACAATTTCTCCCCGTTGCTTTTTATGCTGCATATCCAACTATATCTGAGTAAGAGGGGTCGAGCGGATGACGCCGACATGGTTTGCATATACCTTCATAGTGGCTTCAAATCGTCATATTCTTGAAGCGCGGTCAGTTCAGCCCACAGAACCTTACGTACGTCTTACCAAGGTACATGCACGGTGGGGACGCGGTCGGCCGGTCGGGGTTTGCCTGCTTTCTTTACCCAACCAGGGACATGTTCGTGATTTTCTTGCAGCGCTGGAAGATCAGTCCCGGGAAGAACCGCCTGCGACCCCTGGACCGTTCCGTTCCAACGATACCTGTGACTCTTCAGCATCAACGGTACGAATAGCACGAACCCGCCCACGTGCTTGGCCGCCATACCCGTTCCTAGTCATGCCATGCTCCTTCCTAGTCATGCCATGGTCGTTCCGAGTCATGCCATGGTCGTTCCTAGTCATGTCACTCCCGTTCCTAGTCATGCCATTAATTAATTAATTAATTAAAATGATAGCTCCGTTGGGAGCATATGTAACACATAGCCCTGAGAAAAGGGCATCTATGGGTTTGTAATACAATCAGGGCTACAACCTGCAGGTGGAGGATGTACAACTGTCACCTGCTCTGGGTGCACAAGGTGCACCTGCACCGCCATGATGGTTCATGCCTCCTTAACAAGCACAGGCACCCAGGGGGGGGCTTGAGGAGAGGGCCTAGAAGGCCTGCATGACATATGGGGTGGAGGGTATGTGGCTAGGCTATAGCTGGTGTACACATGGCATCTCAGCAGAGAGTAACTCCCTGCATAGGCATCGCATGGCTAAATTCTTAATGCATCATCCATGGGAGGTCCCATTGTAGGCTGGGCGCGGCTAAATACTGAAAGCATCATCCATGGGGGCCATTATGGGCGCACATGCGCGTGGGCCACGTCATGCCATACCCGTTCCTAGTCATGCCATGGCCGTTCCTAGTCATGCCATGGTCGTTCCGAGTCATGCCATACCCGTTCCTAGTCATGCCATGCCCGTTCCTAGTCATGCCATACTCGTTACTAGTCATGCCATGCCCGTTCCTAGTCATGCCATACCCGTTCCTAGTCATGCCATACCCGTTCCTAGTCATGCCATACCCGTTCCTAGTCATGCCATGCCCGTTCCTAGTCATGCCATGGCCGTTCCTAGTCATGCCATGCCCGTTCCTAGTCATGCCACACCCGTTCCTAGTCATGCCATGCCCGTTCCTAGTCATGCCATACCCGTTCCTAGTCATGCCATACCCGTTCCTAGTCATGCCATACCCGTTCCTAGTCATGCTGTACACGCTCCTAGTCATGCCACACCCGTTCCTAGTCATGCCATACCCGTTCCTAGTCATGCCATGGTCGTTCCGAGTCATGCCATACCCGTTCCGAGTCATGACATACTCATTCCTAGTCATGCCATACCCGTTCCTAGTCATGCTGTACCCGTTCCTAGTCATGCCATGGTCGTTCCGAGTCATGCCATACCCGTTCCGAGTCATGACATACTCATTCCTAGTCATGCCATACCCGTTCCTAGTCATGTTGTACACGTTCCTAGTCATGCCACACCCGTTCCTAGTCATGCCATGCCCGTTCCTAGTCATGCCATGCTCTTTCCTAGTCATGCCATACCTGTTCCTACTTCCTAGTCATGCCATACCCGTTCCTAGTCATGCTGTACACGTTCCTAGTCATGCCATGCCCGTTCCTACTCATGTCATGGTTTTTACCTGTATGTCCTCTGCCCTTGGTGCCAGCGTTCTGTGAGCACCTCAATGTATGGTCTGTCGTGAGAACAATAATGGCAGTCTAGCCAACGTCGATACGTTCGAGTTGGGCTCATAGTTAGTTGGTTGTTGTCGACCCACACAATAGCTGTTGCTTGTGTTAATTGGGAAATGTGTTTTATTGCAGCTGAACATGTATCAAGCTTCATTGCAATCTAGCTGTCGCGAACGATTCCTCTAAATCATCTTTAGTGGTGATAGGTACCATTCGAGTGCCAACGGTGGAGACGTACAGGTTCTCACATAGAGGTGGGTTAACTCGTAACAGTGCTATCAATTGCGTGCGATAAGAACGTGACTGCACCACGTGAACAAGAGACAATTATCAATATTATAATTAACAAACATCACGTGAGCATTATTAAGTTTACATCATTTGCAGGTTGTTGCTTAGCACGCTTATAGACCATGTACCCCCTCTCACGGACATTTAATTAATTAATTAATACCACGTGACTGCGTGAGCAGTATCCTCATGAAGGGAATGGATGACATGCGAAAGAAACTATCTAAGCACGGGTAGCAGGATTGTGGGCCCCGCGGCCGGTGGCACTGTGCCGACCGTAGCGGGTTACCCGAGGTGCCCCTACCGGACATTAATTAATTAATTAATAGACACGTGACTGCGTCACGTGAGCATAAGTCCTCAGTGGGAGGGGAACATGGGATGGAATGGATGGTATAAGCTATCTAGGTCCTAGTTACAGGGGTGTGGGCACCGCGGCCCGAATCGCTATGAATGCCATACTTGGTCACACGCGGAGCCCCCACAGACTTGGGGGTGGTCTCCTTCATCACTACTTGCCATCTATCCTTGCGCACCATCTGCCTTAATATTACAGACTACCGGACATGTGTTACGTGATCTCCCAACGGAGTAACGCTTCAATTCAATGCAACTAATACGTTAGACAGTATAATATTATCGTGACATGCATCACGTGAGCATAATGAATGCAATATCAAAGCGACTACCGGCGCAGGCCAGAAATCTGGAGAATATGTCAATATCAACAAGTACTGTTTATTATTGTAGTGGATTATGTTATGCGCCAGGCACGTGCTCGCTTTGCTAGCATTGCAGGCCGTGCCCCTGGCCTAGCGATCACGAACGAGCTTGGGGAAGGGGGGCCGACTAACAAGCAGAATTTACTAGCTGACCTCATTTATGCCGACGACATCACGCTCATCGAGAAGCCGGAGTCTGCCCAACTTTGGCTGGACTGCCTGGCGCTCGAGGCTCGGGCGGTTGGTCTAGAAATCAGCCCCAAAACGGAGGCCCTGGCCCTCGGCATGGCAGGGCCCCCACCCACACTCCGCCTCTTAGACGATGCCGAGGTCAACTACCCTACTTCAGGCCGCTTCAAGCTGCTCGGCAGTTGGCTTCCTGACTGCGAGGACGACATGACGACACGGATCGGCATGGCGTGGGCGCACCTCCATGACCACCGCCGCTGGTGGAGCAACCCCGCCCTACCCCGGATCGTCAAGCGTGACCTCTTCAAGGTCGTCATTCTGACGATCCTGACCTACGGCGCCGAGACGTGGACACTGATGCAGGAGCTGGAGCAACGACTCGACGGCGCCGTCACCAAGATGCTGCGCAAGGCCCTTAACATCCCCTTTGGTTTGCACATTAGTAATGAGGATTTGTACGCTGATTTGCCCTATGTTTCCCACATTATTAGGCACAGGCGCCTGGGCCTAGCCGGGCACCTGGCCCGCACAGATCAGGTAGATACATCAGATAGACTAGCTGGCACCAAGCCCGCCCAGCCTGGGCGATATGTCCTCACCTGGCGTGCCCCCGGCCGCGCGCGGCAGGGCCGCCACCCGTGGACTTTTCGTGATAGACTCGGCATGGACATGTGCTACACTAGACGTGACGGGCTCACCCCCGGGCAGCCTCCTGGTTTGTCTGTAATATGGAGGCAGATGGTGCGCAAGGATAGATGGCAAGTAGTGATGAAGGAGACCACCCCCAAGCCTGTGGGGGCTCCGCGTGTGACCAAGTATGGCATTCATAGCGATTCGGGCCGCGGTGCCCACACCCCTGTAACTAGGACCTAGATAGCTTATACCATCCATTCCATCCCATGTTCCCCTCCCACTGAGGACTTATGCTCACGTGACGCAGTCACGTGTCTATTAATTAATTAATTAACAAGTACTAGGAGCATAGAGTGTACGCATTATGACTGTCCTGGTTAGCCTTGTACTCAGACCCTACGTGGATCATGCCACGACAAATGAGGGTCGTACACACAACTCTTGGTTTAGCTCCGAGACCATGCAGTCATTGGCAAACTTTGGAATTACCTCTTTCTCGATACTGTGCCAAAATTCCAAAACAAAAGAGGTGGTATGGACACCTGTAAAGAGCCGGTATGGACACCCACAGCTCTGCACACATCTTGATTATCCAAGCAATTAGTGTACAAGTGTTTCGCCTCCGTGGCTTACCATTATGCATCATCAGCACAACAAGTTTTAACAGTGATTGCAAACCACGGTTTTTTATGTGTCATGCAAGGTCTACCAAAAGGCGGTGTCGTTCTCCATCGTCCAGCTGAGGAGAAGGCCACAACGCATATTCTTCACCTTCATTTGCCACTGAAGCTGGGCAAAATGGTACAGTCGCATCTTCTCCAGGGGATGCGCGTCCTTCCACACAATAGTGCATTGCCTGTGAAGCGACAACAAGTCAACAGAGCGACAACAAGAACATGTACAGAAAAGTTACACCTATGTCTGGCGTAATTCATCGATGCACAACAAAAAGCCCCTTGGGCACACGACATAGAAAGCGAGTTAGCCAACTGAAACTAAGTGTGTGATAAATATCTTGTCAACTTTGTATAATATATAGATAAATACTTATACTTCTTGAACGTAGCGGTGTATGTAGCTTCTAAAAGGGAGGGAGGGGGGGTGGGAGGGGGTGAGGGAGGGGGAATGTCAAGCAAACCTGAGGTACTTGGAACTGCAAGGTTACTTGCGAAATTCGGCCGAACGAGGCGAAGCAGGCAGCATGTTGGGCAAGGCGGCAAGGCCTTGTGTAGCAAGCGGCGGGTGAAGTGAGTAATGGGCTGCTGGCAACCGGTGTTGCGGCGGTAAACAGGAGGCATAGCTTGGATGGCGGGAATGGGCATTGAGAATATGCTCTAGTTGGTTGGGGCAACAAGCATGACTTGGTATGGCCTATTGACCAAATGTGATACTATTCCCCCTGATGAGGGCGGCGAACACGTGCTACCCGGGCCATGTTGGGGGGCTAAGCCAACAGGCAAAACTAGTTGGCGAGAAAATCAGATATTGTAATGAACCTTTGATTGTTTCATGAAAAGGTTGAGGAAGGTTTAAGGTTTAGATGCATTTCGGGTGACACATGCATTTGGGCCTAAAAATGCAATGGTGACACCGCCTTTTGGTAGACCTTGCATGACACATAAAAAACCGTGGTTTGCAATCACTGTTAAAACTTGTTGTGCTGATGATGCATAATGGTAAGCCACGGAGGCGAAACACTTGTACACTAATTGCTTGGATAATCAAGATGTGTGCAGAGCTGTGGGTGTCCATACCGGCTCTTTACAGGTGTCCATACCACCTCTTTTGTTTTGGAATTTTGGCACAGTATCGAGAAAGAGGTAATTCCAAAGTTTGCCAATGACTGCATGGTCTCGGAGCTAAACCAAGAGTTGTGTGTACGACCCTCATTTGTCGTGGCATGATCCACGTAGGGTCTGAGTACAAGGCTAACCAGGACAGTCATAATGCGTACACTCTATGCTCCTAGTACTTGTTGATATTGACATATTCTCCAGATTTCTGGCCTGCGCCGGTAGTCGCTTTGATATTGCATTCATTATGCTCACGTGATGCATGTCACGATAATATTATACTGTCTAACGTATTAGTTGCATTGAATTGAAGCGTTACTCCGTTGGGAGATCACGTAACACATGTCCGGTAGTCTGTAATATTAAGGCAGATGGTGCGCAAGGATAGATGGCAAGTAGTGATGAAGGAGACCACCCCCAAGTCTGTGGGGGCTCCGCGTGTGACCAAGTATGGCATTCATAGCGATTCGGGCCGCGGTGCCCACACCCCTGTAACTAGGACCTAGATAGCTTATACCATCCATTCCATCCCATGTTCCCCTCCCACTGAGGACTTATGCTCACGTGACGCAGTCACGTGTCTATTAATTAATTAATTAATGTCCGGTAGGGGCACCTCGGGTAACCCGCTACGGTCGGCACAGTGCCACCGGCCGCGGGGCCCACAATCCTGCTACCCGTGCTTAGATAGTTTCTTTCGCATGTCATCCATTCCCTTCATGAGGATACTGCTCACGCAGTCACGTGGTATTAATTAATTAATTAAATGTCCGTGAGAGGGGGTACATGGTCTATAAGCGTGCTAAGCAACAACCTGCAAATGATGTAAACTTAATAATGCTCACGTGATGTTTGTTAATTATAATATTGATAATTGTCTCTTGTTCACGTGGTGCAGTCACGTTCTTATCGCACGCAATTGATAGCACTGTTACGAGTTAACCCACCTCTATGTGAGAACCTGTACGTCTCCACCGTTGGCACTCGAATGGTACCTATCACCACTAAAGATGATTTAGAGGAATCGTTCGCGACAGCTAGATTGCAATGAAGCTTGATACATGTTCAGCTGCAATAAAACACATTTCCCAATTAACACAAGCAACAGCTATTGTGTGGGTCGACAACAACCAACTAACTATGAGCCCAACTCGAACGTATCGACGTTGGCTAGACTGCCATTATTGTTCTCACGACAGACCATACATTGAGGTGCTCACAGAACGCTGGCACCAAGGGCAGAGGACATACAGGTAAAAACCATGACATGAGTAGGAACGGGCATGGCATGACTAGGAACGTGTACAGCATGACTAGGAACGGGTATGGCATGACTAGGAAGTAGGAACAGGTATGGCATGACTAGGAAAGAGCATGGCATGACTAGGAACGGGCATGGCATGACTAGGAACGGGTGTGGCATGACTAGGAACGTGTACAACATGACTAGGAACGGGTATGGCATGACTAGGAATGAGTATGTCATGACTCGGAACGGGTATGGCATGACTCGGAACGACCATGGCATGACTAGGAACGGGTACAGCATGACTAGGAACGGGTATGGCATGACTAGGAATGAGTATGTCATGACTCGGAACGGGTATGGCATGACTCGGAACGACCATGGCATGACTAGGAACGGGTATGGCATGACTAGGAACGGGTGTGGCATGACTAGGAGCGTGTACAGCATGACTAGGAACGGGTATGGCATGACTAGGAACGGGTATGGCATGACTAGGAACGGGTATGGCATGACTAGGAACGGGCATGGCATGACTAGGAACGGGTGTGGCATGACTAGGAACGGGCATGGCATGACTAGGAACGGCCATGGCATGACTAGGAACGGGCATGGCATGACTAGGAACGGGTATGGCATGACTAGGAACGGGTATGGCATGACTAGGAACGGGTATGGCATGACTAGGAACGGGCATGGCATGACTAGTAACGAGTATGGCATGACTAGGAACGGGCATGGCATGACTAGGAACGGGTATGGCATGACTCGGAACGACCATGGCATGACTAGGAACGGCCATGGCATGACTAGGAACGGGTATGGCATGACGTGGCCCACGCGCATGTGCGCCCATAATGGCCCCCATGGATGATGCTTTCAGTATTTAGCCGCGCCCAGCCTACAATGGGACCTCCCATGGATGATGCATTAAGAATTTAGCCATGCGATGCCTATGCAGGGAGTTACTCTCTGCTGAGATGCCATGTGTACACCAGCTATAGCCTAGCCACATACCCTCCACCCCATATGTCATGCAGGCCTTCTAGGCCCTCTCCTCAAGCCCCCCCCTGGGTGCCTGTGCTTGTTAAGGAGGCATGAACCATCATGGCGGTGCAGGTGCACCTTGTGCACCCAGAGCAGGTGACAGTTGTACATCCTCCACCTGCAGGTTGTAGCCCTGATTGTATTACAAACCCATAGATGCCCTTTTCTCAGGGCTATGTGTTACATATGCTCCCAACGGAGCTATCATTTTAATTAATTAATTAATTAATGGCATGACTAGGAACGGGAGTGACATGACTAGGAACGACCATGGCATGACTCGGAACGACCATGGCATGACTAGGAAGGAGCATGGCATGACTAGGAACGGGTATGGCGGCCAAGCACGTGGGCGGGTTCGTGCTATTCGTACCGTTGATGCTGAAGAGTCACAGGTATCGTTGGAACGGAACGGTCCAGGGGTCGCAGGCGGTTCTTCCCGGGACTGATCTTCCAGCGCTGCAAGAAAATCACGAACATGTCCCTGGTTGGGTAAAGAAAGCAGGCAAACCCCGACCGGCCGACCGCGTCCCCACCGTGCATGTACCTTGGTAAGACGTACGTAAGGTTCTGTGGGCTGAACTGACCGCGCTTCAAGAATATGACGATTTGAAGCCACTATGAAGGTATATGCAAACCATGTCGGCGTCATCCGCTCGACCCCTCTTACTCAGATATAGTTGGATATGCAGCATAAAAAGCAACGGGGAGAAATTGTCAATGACTATGATCCCCCAACTGTGGGTGTTAGGAAATAGAAAAAGCATGGCAGGCATAGCTTGCGTGCAACATTGGGGGTCGGAAATTCTAGTCGGGGGGTCAGTGGACTCCAACGTGGACTCGAGACTCAGATTGATTGATTATTGAGGGTAAACTGCACGACTACAGGCTCTTTGCGCGCGCCACATGTTAAGTAATCATGCCATCAGCTGCCATTTTGAACGCATCATAAGGAAACCCGTCGGGTTAAAAACTAAGATCTAAACGGCCATCACCACTCGCATCGACGACGAAATTCGGCTAAGTCCAAAGGCAGCCGATACGATTTACGTCGTTTGCAGTTTTACGCGCCAGCCTTGCGCACGCTGCCGCGCCGCGCCCAGCCACGATGCACTCCCAGCCTTGCGCACTCCCAGCCTCGCGCACTCCCCAGCCTTGCGCACGCCAGCCTTGCGCACGCTGCGCCGCGCCCAGCCTTGTGCATCGTCTGAAGAAATCAGTGTCTGATGTTTACAAAAACTCTTTTTCAAACGGTCACCGCATAACTGCACGACCGCATTAGCCCCAGGCAGTTTGGGACGACAGCAGTTAACCCTGCGAGAAAACACGCGAACAAGCATCGGCATTCGGCTCTGCGCTGCACCCTGCCCGTTGACTTCGCGCCCCGGCTCTGGTCCCCGTTAGTCGCAGCGTCGCGTCGCATCGCGCGGCTCGCTACTAGTTGTTGTTGATGTTGTTGCCCACGCCCATGAGGTAACTTACTTCAAAATCCAACCCTACTGCGACGATCTTGTTGAAGTAACAACAGCGCGTCTGAAGTGTGAACATCTAACCTGACACCGATGTTTACAACACGTGGCTATCTTTTTCGGCACCTGACAGCGAAGATAGAAGATACCCATGCGAGGCGCTCTGCCTGTCATCAAAAATCGGCCGATGTACCGAATATTCACAAGCCTTTTGTCCTGCCACGTGAACCAATACGGCATGCGCGGGAGCGCCGTCCCGGCCCGGCTCTCCTCGACCCCGCAGTTCGTACTTGTGCCTTTTGTGGCTTGCATGGCCTCAGCCAGTAGTAGTGCATGCCCAGCGCCAGAGTGTTGCGGGACCGTGGGGCCTTGCGCGCATCATCCTTATCCGCACGTCTTCGTGGATAGTGAACGTCTACCTTCACACAGCTGTGCTGGCTGTGGCTGCCATTGTTGAATCACCATGTCTTTTGCGACATCGACTGTAGGCAGGGCAGCTGCCTTCGGGCGGCAATCGGCTGTCTCAGGATGCCCTCCTGCAGCTGCCTCATCTGAGGCTGCTTTTGCGGTTAGGCCATCACAGCCCATCAAGGGCAGCACAGCTTACTTTAGCGGCAACAGCCTCGCGCATCTGCGGGGGTACGTGATGTTATAGTCGGGATAGGGGGTTCGTTACTCGCTTGGGGCTAACTGAGCTAGATCGCATATGTATAAGCAGTTCTTGCGTCATTCTTTCGATGTCGATGTGTTGACACCGGCTTGGAAAGAATCTGGCGCTTTTTCTGCACGTACACGCAGGTCGTGTGCCGCCAAGGCTGGCGTTGCAGCCAATGGACGTCGCATGGTTACCCAGAATGTTGCGGAGATAAAGCCGTCTAGCTCTGCAGAGGCCTGCCTGGTGCCACCAATGAATTCGGTATGTGCTGGCACCACCTTTTCCATATTTGCGGGACCCTTTCCGTTGCTGCAGTCTATTTCATAAGCTGCGGCACTCTTTGCGAATCTCGATCCGGCTAGCTTTCTCTCCACCTGTACAGTAGATGCTTTCAAATCTAGTGCGCACGAGCTTCTGCCCGGGTGTGTCACGGTGATGGCAGTGTGCTGATCCGGAAGGGTGCTTGTGGTTTTACCAAGTGATAGCACGGATCTGCCGCCAAGGCTGAAATCTGTAGATTCCCCCCTGCGCATTGCGGGAAATCAGAGCGCGCTATCCCCTCTCGGTTATGGCTGTTCACTGGTCAGGGTATTCGCTGTTTGTTGCTTTTGCAGATCCGCGGCGTTGTTAGAGTAGAAGTTAGCGTATTATCGCTCGTGTCCTGGCGCAGTAGGAAATGCTTGCAGTTAATAGCTCACAGTGCGGTACACATATGCGGGCATGCGCGGTATCTCTTGTCGGTGTACCTGCGCTCGCTGCGATAGTCGGCTCTTACTCCCTTCACTTGACTTCGCTGTGCTTTATTATGTATAAACAGCGTTACTTTGCTCTGCGCAGACAAAGCGAGCGTGTTTTTTGTAGGAGCGCGTTTGTTCGCGCGCGTGCCTGTAGTGTGCAAGCTAACGCATCCCCAGCAAGTCACCGCCGGTGCCGGGCTTGGACCTGCGGAGGTGGATGGTTGTGCGGATGATGTGGTCATGCTGTCGCTATTCTTTCTGTCCTTTTTTTTTAGTATTTCTTTCCTGTCTGTTCCTTCTGCTCTTCCTTGGTGACCTTGCCTAGCTCGACTGGGATTATTGACCAGGTTTTGTGTGAGCGACCCATTCTGTAGCTGCCCTGTAGTACAGCGTCCCGTGAGACCTTCACAATAGGTGGTATAGGTCCCTGCAGGCTGTGCGTGCCAGTGGGCACCCGTACGTTTCTCGTGGATCATCAGGCATGGTATCCCACCAGCCGCACCGATGTGCCTAGCGTGGAGGCTGCAGCGCTATCATGCGGCATGTTGGGCACACTGAGAGGGCGTGGTGTGCGACATGCACAGCAAGGATGTTGCAAGGTGGATGCGAGGTCCGTGTGTGTGCGCATGCATGCCGGGTGTTGTCGATGTGGGGCGCAGATGAACCGCGGAAGATTCTCCCCCAGACGAGCATGCGCAGTGTTGTCTGTTGTTTTTGCGGGCTAGCGCCTGTGGGTGATTGTCATGGGGGGGAATGGATAGGTGTGCTCGAGTAAACCAGAGATCAATGGGCAGGGAGGAGATGACTTAACCCAAAACATGGATGGTTGTTTCTGCTTGCAAATGATCTTGCAAGGCATCTGGTCTTACTTGTTTTGCTGCAAGAAATGCCCTCCCTCCCGCCCTCCCCCTTCGCTCATGGGCACGCATCCACCTGCACACACACACAGAGCGTGCTGGGCATCATCCTGGGTGGTGGCGCGGGCAGCCGCCTGTATCCCCTGACCAAGAAGCGCGCAAAGCCCGCGGTGCCCCTGGGCGCCAACTATCGCCTGATCGACGTGCCGGTGTCCAACTGCATCAACAGCAACGTGCGCAAGATCTACGTGCTCACCCAGTTCAACAGCGCCTCCCTCAACCGCCACATCTCGCGTGCCTATGGCAGCAACCTGACGGGCTACAACAGCATGGGATTCGTCGAGGTGCTCGCTGCACAGCAGGCGCCCGACAACCCCGAGTGGTTCCAGGTGGGCAACACACCATCGTTCTCATGGTGATGAGTCGTGCTAGCAATATGCGCAGCAGGCGCCCGACAGCCGACAACCCCGAGTGGTTCCAGGCGGGCAACGCAATCATGTTACGCTGTTGTTATCATCGCCATGATTTTTACTACTGATATCGCTATGTGCGGCAGGGCCGCGGACAGCCGCGATTGGGTCCAGGTGGGCAATTTTGTAAATTGATTTTTACTTTGTTATATTTGCTATCATGCACCGCACGCACCCACGTCCGCGCGCCCGGTCTAACATAGTTGCATGGCCTTTGTGTGCCTTTCGCGCGGTTTCCGCCGCGGCCACCCCGTCTCCCCTCTCTCCCCACCCATCGCCGCGTGTGCAGGGCACGGCGGACGCGGTGCGCCAGTACCTGTGGCTGTTTGAGGAGAACGAGAGCATCCAGGACTACCTCATCCTGGCGGGCGACCACCTGTACCGCATGGACTACGGATTCTTCGTGCAGGCGCACCGGGACGCCAACGCCGACATCACGGTGGCTGCGCTGCCCATGGACGAGAAGCGGGCCACCGCGTTTGGTCTCATGAAGATCGACAACACGGGCCGCATCATCGACTTCGCCGAGAAGCCAAAGGGCGACGCGCTGAAGGCCATGCAGGTGGGTGGGTGGCGCGCTCAAGGCCATGCAGGTGGGTGGTAGTTCAAGGCCATGCAGGTGGGTGGGAAGGCCATGCATGTGGGTGGGTGGGTGGGTGGGTGGGTGGGTGGGTGGGTGGGTGGGTGGGTGGGTGGGTGGGTGGGTGGGTGGGTGGGTGGGTGGGTGGGTGGGTGGGTGGGTGGGTGGGTGGGTGGGTGGGTGGGTGGGTGGGTGGGTGGGTGGGTGGGTGGGTGGGTGGGGGGTGGGTGTGGGGGGAAGGAGGTTCAAGGCCATGCAGGTGGGTGTAGATTGAGGTCATGCTTGTTTCGCTCCATGGAAGCCATGCAGTTGGGTGGGTGGGGAAATGGAAGAAAGAGTTGAGCTGATGCAGTGTGTGTGGTAGTTGATCGAAGTCGTGCAAGCAGGGCAGGGTGGGTGGTGGAGTGAAGAGTAAGATGTTGCCATGCAGGGGGGTGGGATGAGGAAAGGGGGCCCAGGAGCGTGGGCCATCCACGTGGGCTTCAACAATGAAGGGCTGGGGATTGGCCGCTGCTTGCAAGGGGAAATTCTCTGTGTGGACGTGCACGATAGAACGTTGCAGCGAGCGTGTGGCGTGGTGCGTTCCTTGGGGGGCCTCTTTTGGCCTCTTTGCTCCTCTTGCCTTGGGCACACGCAGGCTCTCCCATCGCATGGGCATGGCCGTGACGCATCCTGTGTGTCACATCCCCCTCCCCCCTCCCCCCTCCCCCGTCTCCCCCCTTCCCCCTCTCCCCCCTCCCTCCCCCCTCTCCCCTCTCCCCCCTCCCCCTTTCCTTTTTTCCATCCCCTTTTCTCCCTTATACTGTGCACCCCTGCCCTCGTCGCCAGGTGGACACCACGGTGCTTGGTCTGGACAAGGACAAGGCCAAGGCGATGCCGTACATTGCGTCGATGGGTATCTACGTGATCAAGAAGAGCGCGATGCGCGAGCTGTGCGTGAACCGCTTCCCCAAGGCCAACGACTTTGGCTCCGAGATCATCCCGGGGGCCAAGGACATTGGCATGAAGGTGAGCGCGTGAGAACGCATGCAATCAAGGCGATGGAACATGGGTGAAAGGGCAAAGAGAGCGAAAGGTTGGGGTCATTCACGGCCCATTCATTCCTGCATGTTTTGAGTGGGTCGGTGGGCATGTGAGCGTCGTTGTGCAGATAATGGCGATGGGTGACCATTTGGCGTGGGCGGTCAGCAAGGACACGAGGCAACCTTAGAGCCCGTGGCATGTTCACCCTGTGGGCATACCCAGGGTAATGGGAAGGTGTGAACATCGCCGGCAGGCTGTCTAACAAGCTGGGAGCGGTGGGGCGCCTCCCAGAAGTGCAGCAACGGCTGGCTTGGACGTTGTCACGCGAGCCTCATATGGCTCTACGGCTAGCTAGCCTAGTTGCCTTTAGGACTACGGTGCTCATACCCGCCCCCACATTGAAGGCATTGTCCGCCCCCACCATGGAAAGACTCCCCCTGTGTGCCCAACTTGATAGACTACCCACGGTCATCCGCTTGTAACCTAAACCTTGCCACCCACCCGTGCCCCCACGTCCCTGTGGCACCCTGTGCGGTGCCATCTGCCAGGTGCAAGCGTACCTGTACGACGGCTACTGGGAGGATATTGGAACGATCGAGTCGTTCTATGAGGCCAACCTGAAGCTAACCCAGCAAGACAACCCTGCTTTCAGGTATGCAGCAACCTGCCATCCCCGCCCCCCCCCCCCCCCCCCCCCCCCCCCCCCCCCCCGGGGGCCATTTGTTTAGGTTGCGCCCAACCTTGCCTGGGCATGGGAATGTCAAAACGCCTATGGCTGCCCAGAACAGACGTTCAAGCCTGTGTCTTGTGTGTGAACTTGTAGAGTTTGCCCAGAATTCTCAACACTACATTTCTATGGGTGCACTGTAAGGGAGCCTGTGACGTGGCAAGTCCTCTCGCCCAATGCCTTGCCTTTGGTGGCCCGTGTGGAACGCTGTTACACACTGCCTGTCTGCGTGCTTTCATATCCCCTCATGCTTGCATCTCCCCCCCTGCATGCGTCTCCGTCTGTGCGTGCCGCGCGGCAGCTTCTATGACCGCGTGGCCCCCATCTACACCCTGTCCCGCTACCTGCCGCCCTCCAAGGTGCTCAACTGCAAGATCACCGACAGCGTCATCGGGGAGGGCTGCATGATGGAGGTGAGGGCTGCGTGATGGACGGAGGTCTGGATGATGGACATGTGGCATGGCGCACTCAGCGTGTTGTGATCTCGTTAGCATTTGGTCGCCCTCTCTGTCATATCCGACCAGCTCCGTCGTTGTGCTTTGTGGTGTTGGATCATGGGTGTCTAATCTGTGATCCGTCATTTTAGCGGTTGGCCATGCTTGATGGTCCTTGGCCGTGCCTGGTGATCTGTGGCCGTGTGCTTGTGTGTTGGGTCGGGCTTCTGCGTGCTAGTGCGTGGTTGGTGATGATTGGGTGTCCTACATGGACCATGCCAAACGGCCATGGCAGCGTGCCATCCTCGCTCGTCACCGGGTCCCCTGTCTCAGCAGCCCACTGACTTGTCTTTTCCTGCCTCTCCTTGGCTCTTCATATGTTGTCACGTTTGCGTGCAGAACTCGGTCATCCACCACTCGGTCATCGGTCTGCGCTCGCTGCTCAACGACGGCTGCCACCTGGATGGCGTTCTCATGCTGGGCGCCGACTACTACGAGGTACAGAGTCCGCAGAATTGTGCATGTGTGTTTGCTTGGTTGTGGGTGATGTGTGCATGTGTCCCTGTGAGCGTCACCTGCATGTAATGGCAGCCTTCATTTGTGTTGACTACCTGTTATTGTTTGCTGGGGTTGTTCCAGACTGGCACTCACTCGTGTCGCATACACCCTCAAAGAATCTACATGTGTGTGTGCACGTTTCAAGTGGCTTACTGCCTGCCTTAAATATCTCTGTGTGTGTGCATTGCGCGCGTGCCTGCCCCCAGACGGCCGAGGACCGCGCAGCGCTGCTGGCCAAGGGCGACGTGCCCATCGGCGTCGGCAAGGGCTCCGTGCTCAAGAAGTGCATCATCGACAAGAACGCACGCATCGGCAAGAATGTGCAGGTGAGAGGGGGGGCAGGGAGGGGGGTCACGGTTGCGGGGATGTGGACTGTATTACAACGGTGTGCAGCAGAGGCAAGGGTTTAGAGCATTTTGTGGAGGTGGCGAATGACAGGATTATCGTCAATCTGGGAACTGTTGGCATTGGGGGAAGAGTGAGTGGGGCCATACTGCCCAGGGAGGGATACATTGGAAATTCAGAAGCAAGTCAAAGCAAGTCAGGAATGTCGAATGCACAGGTCTGGTATCTAGGATAGCTTCCCTTGGACCGTACGGAAGTGTAACACTTGCCTGTGGAGTTTGGCTGCACCGTGCTGCGGAATTCCAGAGAGTGGCTTTTACCCAGAAACTCTGATGTCTTCTGTCCGTGCGGTTCTGCTGTCTGCTGCGCCTGACTGGCCTGCCTGTGGTCGCCAGATCATCAACAAGGACCAGGTGGAGGAGGCGCAGCGCGAGACGGACGGGTACTACATCAAGAACGGCATCATTGTCATCATGAAGGATGCCAAGCTGGTGGACAACACCATCATCTAAAGCCACCCATCCCGGCCACAATGTGCTTTTCGATGGGCAGAAACGCCACACGCACCCAGTTCCACATGCGATGGGCATGTACATTGTCGATGAGACGACCACTGTATACACCTGAATAATATACTGTTGAAATCCGAATCCACCTGTTGTGGAGGGCAGCCCCTTGGTGGCCTGAGGCAGTCTCCAATCTCATGTACCGGTCGCCCTGTCATTTTCGCTTGCTGTTGCAAGAGGCTCTTAGACCCTGGTAGCTTGACGTCCCCCCTGCAGTGTTGCTGGCTCCCCTCTCCACAAACTCGTAGCATATTGGCTGCTCCTGTGCTTTGCACATTTTTTCCATAGCAAGGCATGTTTTTCAGAGTGCCTCTTGATGTACACCAGCATGGCTTGTCCATGGCGTTTGGTGGTTATGCTAAGAGAAAGCAGCCAGCTATGCCATGGCTGCGTTCCTTATGGGAATGGGATGTCCGTACCATTTTAATCAGTGGACACGTAGAGTTTGAAAATATATGAAATAAAGACTTCATTCAAGTTCACATCATACTTTCATGCATTGCAAGAATCTTTCAATTCATGCACTTCATTTTGTTGTTGCCAGTGGATACCATGTATCAATGAGACAGCCAGAAAGTATGTACAGTTTTGTTATAACTTTGATTTTAACAATTGATAGGATAGCACTTGCTACACACATGCAACCATACCAATACTGCAAAGCGCTCCAGGCATACTAGCCAGCCAGCCATAGCTTTTACATACACAGCTATACACAATTGGCCACCTCTATTCATTTCCATCAGTCTGAATGACTTGACACACGCGCGGATACCATAGCAGCGCAGGCTGGAGGTACCATGACCCATACTCTCTGGCCAGATTTCTGGCCTGCGCTGGTTGTCTCATCGATAAATTAAGTGAGACAACTATTCCTGGACGATATATGTATCATTGTTACATGGGGCATGGCGGAAAACCTAGGGTGGTGGACTCCTACCATCGGCTGGTGCTCGCGCGAGCGGATTCGCCGGCCTACGCTTCCCCGGCATGCGGGCTGAGCACGGCCAGTGACACCACCCAGACCCATGCAACCACTCATGCAGGCGCGTGCTGATACAACCCGGACAAGGTGACAGCCACTGACAACCCCAGAGATCACTTCAGGCGGGCATTCACAGCTTCGGCAAGGCACAGGGCAGTGCCGCAGGACGTCTCCATCAAACGCGGCAGTCATCCACAGAACATAGCGACGTTGGATACCGCAGCAGTGCGCTGTGTCTCCCGTCCCTGCCGCCGCACTGCCCGCTTGCGGTGTACAGGCACGACCCAGCGGTCGTTGCCGCCCGCCAGAGGGCAAGCCACAACCGTGACCCCATGGCCAAGGCTCGCCTCCGAGCCGCCCGGGAGGAGGCATGTACCAGCGAGCGGAAGCAGAGTCCAAAGTAACCCAAACTGTGCAGGACCTAGGCACGCACCTCAGAGCAGGCACGATGGGAAGGGCTGCATGTGCTTTTGGTACAAGCGCCCAGGCTGGCCCACGCGGCCTCGCCCTGCCCCACCATCATTATGTCCCCGGAGCGCCCAGCAAGCGGCTACGCACGAGACCTGCAGCCACCACAGCCGTTGCTGGCACAGCAGAGCCCCCCCTCGACCACTACCACCTCCGGCGGCCGCCGCCTAGCCGCAAAAGCTGGGACTACCGACTTGCCAGCGCCGCCCGCCTTGGTTCAGGACTACCTCGCCCCCCCCCCCTTGAAGGTCCCCTGGAGGACCCGGCTGACGCGTGCCGCCGCTTACTACTGCTGAGCTCCCCGACACGAATCCTGCAGCTTCGCCCCCATGCATGCAACCGGGACTGACGAGATCCCAGCAGCCATGGCAAAGCAGCAGGCCATAATGGAGGACACTGGCATCATGCTACTCTGCGACCAGCTGTGCGACCACATTCTGCTGACGTCACAGTGTCCCGGGCAGCCCAGCTTCCGCATCACAGGAAAGGAATACTAGCTTGAGTATGACAATATTTACAAGTCGCTCTTCGGTGCGTAGGGAACCGCACTTGGCTCAATTGCTGCAAATACAGCACACAAAATTTACATGGCCGCTGTGCTGAGGCAGTGACGATGGCACACTGCAAGGTAAAGTCGGCAGATCACGTGCCTTGGATATGAGCGACCCATGCATCTCACTCCTGGCCTTGGTTCTCACTGAAGAGCTGTACAACGCCTCCAGGGTCTGCAACAGAAGAGTTTCCCAGTCTGAACACTCCCTGCATCACCATAGAGTACCATGCCGCAGGCGCCGCGGCTTGCGCGTCTCTTTCCCGATCTTCTCCGTTTTGAGGTCCATCAGCTCGTCCCCTTGGTTGGCAAACAGCCGGCGGATGTTCACGATGGACAGCTCGTCCATGGAGCTCACGGTGAGGTCCGCCTGCTGCAGCTCGTACCTGCAGGGTAACGGTTCGATGTCACCCGCATCATGTCACTTGAAAGAGATCGTGAGCTCAACCTCGTGCAGGTGGCCTTGCGCGAGCAAATGTTCGCATGGCATCTGCACAGTCTAAGCGAGCATATTGTGGATAGACAGATTCGAGGGCTGGTCGATCCGGCTGGCTGCCGTGAGCCACACAATAGCACAGGCGAACAGTGCCCCATGGAGTGCGATGATGGGATTACGCATGCACTCACGCCTTGTAAGAGCCCAGGACGGCGATCGACTTCATCGAGCAGTTGTGTGCCGCCGTCACGCCACGCGGGTCGTCCTCAAAGACGACGCACTTGAGGGGAGGGCGGTCAATCTGCAGTCATGGGGCAGGAGAGGTCCATCCCGCACATCACAAATGCAGCACATGGAAAGCACAGCAACATGGCTATTTCGACATTATCATATTTGACATCCTAACAACAATCATGAAAGGTGGCCAGGGGTGCTCGTGCATGCATGCATATGGCACAAACTCCAGCTGTTACGTCTTTTGTGAGTGAACCAGCGGACATCACTGGCCGTGTCACCCACCGTAATGGACCTAATGGACCCCAGGCTTGGCTGGCAGCAGCTGGGTGCCAGCAGGGAATCATCCCGGTTGCACATGGCCCCTTACCGTGGCTCCGATAGAGTAACGCCCTAATGGTACGTGGCTCTACCAAACCCGTGTCCATTTTCGTGCCTTATAAGGCTAAGTAGGAAATCCAGGCAGGGCGCATGAAGTGTTGCTGAGCCATAGTCCAACCATGGCAGTCATCATGGGGTGCTGTTTCCAACACGGTACAGCGCCGCTGGGCCCCTGCCTGTGCTCCTCACCTTGACGGCCGCAGACAAGTATCGCTGTGCCTTGGATTCCATGTCATCTTCGGCCGACACGATCGCCTGGGGGTGCACCGGGGGGGGGGGGGGGGGGGGCGATGTGGGGGCTACGTTAGATTTCTTCAGTGGTATAAAAGAACACACATGTGAGCCATTACCGCAGCCTAGCGCCCATTATACGATGCCTCATGTTGCAGCACGGCTGTCCCAACAGTGGCCGTGCTACCAAGTACATAGAGTCATTCCCGTGTTGAGTTCAGATTCTCAAGGTTACGTTACGACGCCGAAGTGCGGGCGGCGACCATAACTTAAGCTGGGTGCTATCGTAACTTGATGCCGGATTGAGACAAACTGTAGGCCTCAAGCTACTTTTGGCCGCGGAGGAGGGCCAAACTGTAGGATGTCCGGACTCCGGACTAGGGGACCCGCTCTGCTAATAGCTATCTAAAAGTGGGACGACTGTATCTTACTAGATATGTGACGTTTTACTAGGCGGCAAACTACCACGCTGAATGATGCTCGGCAGGGTCGCAGGGAACAGGGGACATAGAACATAGGTAGTGCCAGGCTCCTGTTGCGCTGTGGGGGAAAGATGAACTGCTCAGCCACAAGTGAACTTAACTGTACTAGCCAAGTCGCAGCTGCCAAGGACTCTATCAGCCTATCACCCAAGCGTTCCGCAGCGCCCAGCTGCGCGGCATCCAGAATCTGGTACGGAAACCCCACTACTTACTTAATTTACTAATACTTTGAGAGGCCTTGATGCTGCAGCTGAATCGGGCTTGCCGAGAGCTGCCGAATGCCGGAAGTCCGTCAGAGGAGGAGGGGGTGGGCTGCTAGCCTAATTTCAACCGTTAAGTTACCTTCCCAGTTTAAGTTACGACGCCAAAATTCGGTGGCGATCGTAACTTTATGCGGGAATCACGGTAGTATCAATGAGCAGAACAGCGCATGGGTGCTGACTAAGCCAGGTTCTGCAAATGGGAGTCGCTGGTCACACCGACAAATGCAGGGCTGGTGCTTCCTCTGTTAATAGCCTATTGCAATCCCCAGTGGCCAAGGCGCGAAGTATGCCAAACATCAATTATTCACGTCAGTGCAGTAAATTTGACCTGCAAGAAGTCCACTAGGTAAGTCCACTACAGAGCAGGTTGATCAAATTTGCAAGCCCTGCAACGGCACTTGCCACGGGTCCAGCCATGTTCTGGTCATCGCTCCGAAACCGTTGCGTCTGCAAGCACACATACAACCCTACACACGGTTCGCCACTATACCACCTGGTTCCCCTGCAAGGCTAGAGCACAGATTGGGAGAATCGGTGGGGCAACTTCTGCAGCACAGCACAGCACCTGCAGAGCGCAGCCACAGAAGTCCAACAATTACGCCAGCGGTTACTTCACCGCTTGGACCGGCGACCTGCCCACTTGAGGATGGCAAACCACCCCATGACCCCTTGCTGTACCTGGAAGAACTCGCTCACTCCCATGGACGTCAGCGCGCCCACCACGCGCGCGCGCTCCATGTGGCTGGTGACAGCGCATGGCAGCCCCACCTTGGCCATCGCCATGAGCCAGTCCATGACACCTGGTAGCAGCACGGGCCTCTGCGGGTAGCGGCCATGGGGGAGCGAGGGCCATGGGGGTAATGTAGGGCAAAACGGGCGTTATAGAGGGCATGGTGAACGTGTGCAAGGGGCGGGGCAGAACAAGTGTAAGCCAGCGAGTCCTGAGCATGCCAAGGAGTCGCAGGTGGAGCATCATGACTGAGTGAGAGGGACAGGTGGGGGCAACCAGAGCGGTAAGCAACCTGAACAGGGAAGGGGCAGGTGGGGGCAACCAAAGCGGTGAGCAACCTGAACAGGGAAGGGACATGAGCTACAATCTGCAACCCAATCAACCAACATGTGCAAAAGGGGTGGCCTACCCAAGGAGTAGAGCCCATGGGCATGACATGCCCGGTAGCCGAGGAAGGAAGCCTGCAAGAACAGCAAATTAGGACAGTATGTCACACACAACAAGCGGCCCTCCCTTGCGCCCACCCTGTGCCCACCCACCTGGATGAACTCGTCGCGATAGATCTCACTCAGCCGCGCCGCCAGCCGACGCACGTCACGGGGGTCCTGCGTCCAGCGGAAAACCTGTTGGGCAGGGGGGCCGTGGGGGGCGGAGGAATGGGGGGAAACAAGGGCGGCGGTGGGTGGCAGCCATTAAGGTCAAGCCATGCTCTGTTGTGCCGGTGACGTTGTGAAACATACTTCATGTGGAGGTTGTTTCTCGCGTCATTTGTACTTCTTGTGTGGCACGGATTGGTGCACCTGGCACTGAGCTGCCAAGCTTGTGCTCGAATAACCCATGCGGCTGTGCTCGTATAAACCCTGCGGTTGTGCTTTAATAAACCCTGCAGTTCGGCTGACACACGGCGGCTGTGCACGAGATGGTGTGGTTGCTAGCGCTGGCAACGGTGGCTCACATTGTGCACTGTCAATGACAACGCATCTCTGTTGCCCGGCGACGATGCAAGCGCCTACATGACGACGGGACGGGGTGCAAGCCACAGAAGGCAGCATGCGCAAGCCGCTGGCATGCAGAAGGATGCACGCATGCCTGCGCAGAATGATACATGGGATAAGTGGCTGTGCAGAACATGACAAATCGATGACACCACTTGCAATTGGGATCTGAGAATCACAATTACGTAATGGAAGAAAGGTTCCACCCACGGAGTTGGGCGACCCAGGCGGGGCATACCTCACACCATACTAATACCAACACCTACATCGTTCCATACAACTACCAGAGCGCCAACTGCCAGCGCACACACCTCGCTGATGACGCGCTCGACCCCCACGCCGTAGATGGGTCGTGGCACGCTGGGCATCTTGAACCCTGGGGCCCGCAATGTGTCAGCGAGGTGCAAGCGAGCCAAGTGGGTGGGGAGAGTGTACAGGAGAGGCGCAATGGGCGGCGTGAGGCGCAAGGGAGCATGGTATGATGGGCCATCCACAAGTTTGGAAAATGGCCGAGTGGCTCAAAACTGCTAGCAGTGTGAATGGTGTGGTGGGGGTCAACCCATGGGACGGGTCACACATCTGAGGCACTATCCGCAGTGGAACCAAGAGACGGCACTGCAGCCGCCAACCAAGAGCATGGGGACGTCATGGCATTGGCAATCATGAGGGACGAGTAACCCACATTCCATGGTTTTGACACACGAATCCATACAGCAGGTAAAAAACGGGCGGGGGGGGGGGGGGGGGGGGGGGGGGGGGGGGGGGGGCACTGGGGAGTAGATCCTGGGCATGTCCATCCTGCGATGCGCATCTATCTCAAATAGGCGCACCATCCACACCACAACAGGCTGCAATTATAGGCAGACCAAGCCGCAACATCGTGTGGCGCAGGGGGGGGGAATGCAACACAGCAGCACCAGACCCAGACCCACTACACACCACAGCACAGGGGCCATGAGTATTTTTGGGGCATCCATCAACCAAGGGGTGCACAAATCAACGCGAGCATGCCGCTGGCAATCGAGTGTCCTATGGGCCCATCCGAGGACCTGGATGTGTGGCCACTAGCCCCCACATGCAGGGAAAGACGATGGCGCTAAGGAGGGGTCTACCCCTCCTCAGCCCCGCCCGCATAGTCCTCATGGCGACGGACGCCAGCATTTCAAAGCCCCCGCCTCACCTTCCTCGGCAGCCAGCAGCTCCCACGACTTCTTCTGAAGGGGCCGTGTGTCGCACTGGATGGAAGGTGAGGGGAAGGCGTGGGGGCAGGCAGCGATATGGTCCATGGGGAGGAAGGTTAGAACACCCCACGGCCCACATGCGGAAGAAGGTTAGAACGCCCCATGGCCCACATGCGGAAGAAGGTTAGAACGCCCCATGGCCCACATGCGGAAGAAGGTTAGAACATCCCATGGCCCACATGCGGAAGAAGGTTAGAACGCCCCATGGCCCACATGGCGAAGAAGGTTGGAACGCCCCATGGCCCACATGCGGAAGAAGGTTAGAACATCCCATGGCCCACATGCGGAAGAAGGTTAGAACGCCCCATGGCCCACATGCGGAAGAAGGTTAGAACGCCCCATGGCCCACATGCGGAAGAAGGTTAGAACATCCCATGGCCCACATGCGGAAGAAGGTTAGAACGCCCCATGGCCCACATGCTGGAGAAGGTTAGAACGCCCCATGGCCCACATGCGGAAGAAGGTTAGAACGCCCCATGGCCCACACACGGAAGAAGGTTAGAACGCCCCATGGCCCACATGCGGAAGAAGGTTAGAACGCCCCATGGCCCACATGCGGAAGAAGGTTAGAACATCCCATGGCCCACATGCGGAAGAAGGTTAGAACGCCCCATGGCCGACATGCGGAAGAAGGTTAGAACGCCCCATGGCCCACATGCGGAAGAAGGTTAGAACGCCCCATGGCCGACATGCGGAAGAAGGTTAGAACGCCCCATGGCCCACATGCGGAAGAAGGTTGGAACGCCCCATGGCCCACATGCGGAAGAAGGTTAGAACGCCCCATGGCCCACATGCGGAAGAAGGTTAGAACGCCCCATGGCCGACATGCGGAAGAAGGTTAGAACGCCCCATGGCCCACATGCGGAAGAAGGTTAGAACGCCCCATGGCCCACATGGCGAAGAAGGTTGGAACGCCCCATGGCCCACATGCGGAAGAAATTTAGAACGCCCCATGGCCGACATGCGGAAGAAGGTTAGAACGACCCTCGAGATCAAGAGAAGGCATGGTATCGAGACAGCTGGCAAATGCACCACGGCAGCAGAGGGACTGCTGCCACAACAACAACGCTAAAAGCTCTAGTAGCTTCCCATGGGCATGTCCCATGGTGGCCCCCAGATGCCCAGGGCAAGCTCCTGAGTGCAAGGGGCAGCCATTACTTCCGGCGAGGCAGACACGCACATCCTTTGGACCATCGCAATCAGAAAACATGACCGCCCCAGAGAGATGAAGTATTGTCTCTCTGGTAAGGTGGGATTCTTTGATACAGATGCAGCGACGGGCTACTCACACACGCACACAAGGCCCCACTACATCGAAAAGCCATCTTTCCCGGAAACAAATCCAGCTGTTGCAGGACGGCCTGATATGGACAGAGCAAAGTTGGCGTTGGAACCTTCAAAGGCCAATGGCCAGCTCATTCCCCCCATTGTCATGCATGTCAACAACACTGTGGGATGCCCCCATCGTCATCCCTGGCCAGAAAACCCGCCGCGCGCGACGATGCAGGGACCTGGCCCGCTGCCTCCCCTGGGTTGTCAATCGTACCAAACCTGTCTACCATGGACCACATACAATCAGCGGACAAAACTACCAGGGCCAAGGGCGCCCTTAGTTTCGCATCATGGGGGCATCATGGGGCGTCCCTAGCCAGCGCGCGCAACCATGTGCAGGGCAAGAACGCAGGTGCTCGGATGAATCTGCCCAGCCAGGCTCACAGGCAAGTTTGGGTGATACGAATAACTAGGTGGGTAGGCAGGAGCCCTAGCGATCCCGTGCAGTGCCCCCATGCCCGACCGCCAGCAGTGCCCCCATGCCCGACCGCCTGCAGTGCCCCCATGCCCGACCGCCAGCAGTGCCCCCATGCCCGACCGCCTGCAGTGCCCCCATGCCCGACCGCCAGCAGTGCCCCCATGCCCGACCGCCTGCAGTGCCCCCATGCCCGACCGCCTGCAGTGCCCCCATGCCCGACCGCCAGCAGTGCCCCCATGCCCGACCGCCTGCAGTGCCCCCATGCCCGACCGCCTGCAGTGCCCCCATGCCCGACCGCCAGCAGTGCCCCCATGCCCGACCGCCTGCAGTGCCCCCATGCCTGACCGCCTGCAGTGCCCCCATGCCCGACCGCCAGCAGTGCCCCCATGCCCGACCGCCAGCAGTGCCCCCATGCCCAAACGCCTGCAGTACCCCCATGCCCCACCGCCTGCAGTGCCCCCATGCCCGACCGCCTGCAGTGCCCCCATGCCCGACCGCCAGCAGTGCCCCCATGCCCCACCGCCTGCAGTGCCCCCATGCCCCACTGCCTCACCTGCACGAGGAGCCACAGTCCACACGCATGGGTCATGGCCAGGGACTGACGCCCCGAACTCCATCCCCCAAATCCTGAACCCTACACCCTAGACCGCCCTTTGACCCAGACGACATGGCCCACCCACCATCCCTTTTGACCGCATGCGCCCGCATGGCCCGCCCACCATCCCTTTTGACCGCATGCGCCCACATGGCCCGCCTACCATCGCTTTTGACCGCATGCGCCCGCATGGCCCGCCTACCATCGCTTTTGACCGCATGCGCCCGCATGGCCCGCCCACCATCGCTTTTGACCGCATGCGCCCACATGGCCCACCTACCATCGCTTTTGACCGCATGCGCCCACATGGCCCACCCACCATCGCTTTTGACCGCATGCGCCCGCATGGCCCACCCACCATCGCTTTTGACCCCATGCGCCCACATGGCCCACCTACCATCGCTTTTGACCGCATGCGCCCACATGGCCCACCTACCATCGCTTTTGACCGCATGCGCCCGCATGGCCCACCTACCATCCCTTTTGACCGCATGCGCCCACGTGGCCCACCTACCATCGCTTTTGACCGCATGCGCCCACATGGCCCACCTACCATCGCTTTTGACCGCATGCGCCCGCATGGCCCACCTACCATCGCTTTTGACCGCATGCGCCCACATGGCCCACCTACCATCGCTTTTGACCGCATGCGCCCGCATGGCCCACCTACCATCCCTTTTGACCGCATGCGCCCACGTGGCCCACCTACCATCAGTTTGATCACACATGCCCACCCACCAGCACGCCCTCGAGCGCGAAAATAAGTATAAGTATATTTAGACCTATATGTCTGTATCTGCCCATCCCCACCCACCAGCACGCCATCGAGCGCGAATATCGCGCCGAACGCCTCGTCTGGTTTGAGGGCAAAGCGTGCACGCCGCTTGCCGGTCTGGCGCATGCGGTCGTTCAGCAGCTCCTGAATGCTCGCAGCCGCCACCGTGGGGGCACGAAAGCCACCGGGGGGGAGGCCAGATGGGAGAAGCAAGGTTGACGGTTAGTCAGCACGGGATGGGAGCCAGCAAGGATGGGAGGATGGGAGCAAGATATATTATGTTGGCTGGTTGACGACTTGATACGACACTCTTCGTCTTTAGCCAACGGACAATGTGCGACCCGCCGGATGCCGTAACGTGCCCAAGACAAGTGGCAGGACGTGACACCTGGACAAAGGCAGCAGGGAGCAGGGACCAACGGGTGTGCGTCCAGCCACCCAGATTTCATGATGCTGGCCACTGCGAATGGCCACGAAGAGGTGTCCTTGCGTGGCTCCGCGGAGAGGAGACGGAGACCAAAACCAAACATTTCGACAGGTGCCGGGAAATGTCATACAAGGGGAATTCGTGGTGGGTCATTGGGGTGGGGGGTGGGGGGGAAATCTGTACCAAGTTGAGCCAGCCATTAGGCGCATTGGGGGGTGCGCGAGGATGACAGGGCACGTTGCCAGGGTGCTTCACAACATTGATGGGACGTCAATATGATGACGGCCTAGGTTCAGCGGACCACCCTGGCAGGGATCCGCCAGGAACAGATGACCTACTCCTGGGACACACGAGTCCAGAGACAGCACAAAAGATTCGCAGGCGATGTCACAGCCACGTCCTGCATTCGAGCATCCATTGTTAACCATTGATGCTCGAAAACCTTATAAACTATAAAAGCCGTGTTTATTTATTAGTGCAATTTCAGCGGAGCATTGACATGGACCCTGTCCACCCATGAATAGTCCGCACACGACAAGAGTGACCTGTCCAAACAAGACTTCCCAACCGCGGCGCAAAGTGGAAAACGACAGCGGGATAGCTGTATAAACATCAGGATCAGTTTTCCCCAGGATCCCTGAGGGGCTTCTGACAAACAAAGTTGAGTGAAGTGGAGCTAGGATTTCCATGATTTGAGGCATACATCAGTCAATTACCACGTCCAGATGAAGGGGGCCACCGCTGGGACGGTACGACGTGAAGCCTTCGCCGTGCTCGGCCCCAATCGGGATCTGCAGCCAGGGAAGGTAAGCAAAGGGCGGTGAGACTGGTCGAGAAGAGGACGAGGCGCACGGCATAACTCTTGCCAGGACATAACAACCAAATAGCCGGCAGCCACCCGGGGAAATAGGCCTACGAGTTGTGCAAAAGCAGACGCAGATACAATGTCCGGTGAAATCAGCGAAGCACGCACCCCCTCTTCGAGAAAATCCTGGATGTTGTACCCTGTCCATCCCCGGTCTGAGTACTTGGTCTCGGCAGCTCCTTCGTCACTGTTGTTTTGTTTCCCGGTATCCTTATTCCCGGAACGACCACGCATGCGTGTCGAATTGTCTGGTTGTTCCGGAACCTCATTGTTGAAGGCATCGTTGTCAGCATTTCCGCTCTTCGCGCGGCAGATTCCCAGCCTTTTGCCGGCGACAACGCCATGTCTACTTATCTTCCAAATACGAGAATTGAATCTCTGGGATGTTTGATCACAGGGAGCGCACTCATTACCACGCTCCGGTCGACCGACACACCCGGCAGGGGAAATTGCAGTACGCGTCCAATAAGTGCACCGGTAGCTGAGGGGTGCAATTATCGACGCCTCGCAAGTCTGCATCTTGCTATACTCGGATAGCTCTACCACGCTCAGCGAAAATCTGAAGCCCAGAAAACCTGCGCCGTTTCGACGGTAAGGAATACACAATTGACCCGAGCCCGCGATTCGGAAATGCCACACAAGCTCGGAAATTCTCGCTGTTGATGCCGTGTCTCGTGATGCACGTCATGAATCCATGCTCAAGATGTACAAAACAGGAAGATTTTACCCTCGCACTCTGTTTGCCAACGGCTGCCAGCAAGGATGATCGGGCGTTTTCCAAGCGGAATCAATGTCAGATTGTACACCAACCGTACCTCCTTGTGATCTGGTAACGTGAATAAGTGGTCGATAGAAGTGTTGTGTCTGAACTGCCACCAACGGAGAGTAACTGTTCGTATATGGCGCGCATTTTCCAGGTAAATAGGTGTACGTTTATTCCAAATATAGCCAGTAGTTAATCCCTGCTAAGCCTAGGGTATCAAGATGTCAGTGGCTAAAACGGAGCCTTACTAGACGGAGCCTTACTAGACGTATATGGCGCGCATTTTCATTAAATGCAGTGGTACACGTGTATCTTAGCGCCCAACAGCAACAACAACACCCTTTTAAACTGGGAAGCAGGTGGGAAGACTTTATCCGCCCATAAAGTTGCTCGGCGTAGGAATCAACAACAACAAAATAACAACCAAGTTGCTCGCATTCTTTTGACGGACGTCGCAGCTTTCCAGACAATTGATACCATAGTATTTGATCGAGGTAGACTGCCATCGTCCCGGCTTCGAAGGAAATCACTCTGCGTCCATTGCATTAGTCGTTTGCACTCCATGTTCGCAAATGGTTTGGTTCATGTGCACAGTTCGACGTGCACACTGCACGGCGCAGCGCCCGGTTCGTACACAGGATCATGAATCTCCCGGAGTCGTAATACGCGATGGCGAGTCTAGTTGAGCCTGTTTAGCCGTTCACGTAGACACATTCTGTCAAGACGTCTGGTCACGATGAGGCCACGTCCCCCCAGCTCGGGAATTGGTTTGAGTCCGGTTCAGTTGCGGATTGATGCTCCTGAGGTTATCTCTTTGGTAGACAGCGAATCCCCACATTCTGATCACGGTGTTCATAACCAGCCATCTTCACCCGGCGAAGCTGCAAATGCGGGGGTCGATTCTGATCTCAAAGCGATGGACTCTTCAGAAGACGACGAAGTGCAGTTTTTGGACGAAGGTAACTGGACAGCATATATTTCTGAGCGCTTCGCAAGGCACGTTGACAGCATTGCCCTCCCAGTAGTAGACTGTCGGGCTCTCGTTGCTCTTTCACGCCATCCCAGATCTTGTACGCGATGATGCCCCCGTAGATTCTGCTGATGTGTGATGGTCTTCGTTAAAGGGATCCTGACACTCCTGTAGATGTGGCAAACAACTGCAGTTATATGCAGACCCATTGCCTCCCTGCAAGTGGGCGTTTGCATCCCTTCCCCGGCCTCCCCCCCCCCCCTCCCCCCCCTTTCCCCCCTCCCCCCCCGTTCCCCCCTTTACCCTCTTCGCCCCAGAAACAACCTGCCACAAATATTGAACCCTTCCCTCTTATTTACTGCACACCCTTCTTGGATGGACACACGACCCATACGGCAGATAGCTTCATGCAGGAGGCAAAGTTCCGCTGGCTCCCTGGTGGCAGGTGTGGCCTGCTGGACTACGAGGGGCAGTACATGGAGCTATCTGTGGGTGACCACGTCATGATCTGGCCCGCGGGGGACACACCGAGCGAACGCCGCAGGAAGCTCAAGGAGAAGGCCAAGGCGGCCGCCCTCAGGGACCAACGTGTGGCTGAGAGCGCTCGGTTCGCCGCAAAGGCTCATCATGGGCGACGTGGCAACGATTGCCATGCGGCACAACCAGGGGGCGGCGCACGGGGCAGCAATTCCAGTGGCACCAAGCGCAGGAAGAAAGAGATGCCAATGGATGGTGCGCCCGCGCAGGATGGCGCTGGATGGGATACGAGAACGGCTTTGCCTGGCGCGGACTGCCCGCTGCCTTGCCCCGCGCTCCCTTCCACCGAATGGATTGGGAGAATCGCTTCCCTGGGTCGGTCCAGCGATGGTAAGGTGACCATGACCCTTGTCTGGTTCTGGCGCTGGCATGACATTGTGAAATGGCATGAGCTGGGGCTGCCGGCCGCCACGGGTGCGGATGGCAGCACAGGCAAGGCTGCTGCTGCTGCTGCTGGGACACCGCCACCAGTGCAAGGAAAAAATTCCCAGGTCGCATCATCGTCGGTGGCAGGACACGCTAGGAGCAAGGGCAAGGGGCCTGCTTGTGCATCCGCCATGCGTGAGGTTCCATCTAACATGCCCAATCTCGCTGCTGGCATCCCCACGTACCAGCAAGGCGTGTGGCACGGCCGGCAGGACGCGACGCAGGGGCTGGAGCTCGTGTGTGCGCGGGAGCTGTTTGTGCAGAAAGGGGAGGTACCGGACCCCACGCCCGTCAGCATATTCGCGGTGGCCCGTAAGGCCAATGTACGCTTCAAGGCGGACATGGTGACAGCGGCAATAGCGAAGCAAGTGGGCGGTGCGAGGACCCCAAAGAGCCAGGGGGTGGTGGCCCATGTGAGGGGAAGCGCAGTACATGGTGAAGTCGCCACAAGGGGCTCGAGGGAGCAACGCCAGGAGACGTCGACGGAGCAGCTTGAGGCGTTCTGCAAGGAGAGCAGCGTGAACTTTTGGTAAGCAAGAGAAGGGCATCGGATGGGTCACACGTGGCCATGGGTTGCCAGAGTCTCGCTCCAATGACCTCTGCTCTCCATGGAATCCTCCTCTCCATTTTACTTACGCATGCATCCCTGGCCCTACTGCCACACGCCGAATTTACGCGGATCTTGTGGGTCACAGCTTTGATGCCTGGGTTGCTAGCCTCGGTGTCTAATGCACCCCCTTCAAGTTGTTTACGCCCACCTTGCCCATGGGGTCCCCCACCATGCCCATGTTGGCCCCCACCATGCCCTCGGGGGCACGCATGACACTTGCATTCGGAAGGCATACCATGCCAAGTGATGTGAACATGCAACCGTTATTGACGTGGCTGTGCATTCCCAAAGGAGGCTGGCTGAATGGACATTGATTGGTAAACTCTAGCATACCGGGATTGCCTAGTAACTTAGTGTACACCCGTTCCCCTGGCTGCATGCACTCTTATGCCATGGATCTGGCACAGGTACCAGTTCTCGTACGACAACCATGCGTTTCGGTTCGAGAATGCGAGGGCTTGTCCCCAGCCCGTCGCTGCTTCTGTCGGCTGCCAGATGCAACCATTGCGAGCGTTGGACATGTTCTGCGGATGTGGTGGCGTCTCGGCCGGTTTCGACCGCGCGGGCATCCATGTGTGTGGGGGGTGGGGTGGGGTGGGGGGCAGGCGGGCGGGCGGCGGGCGGGCGGGCGGGCTGCGGGTCTGCGGGTCTGTGGGGGGGCAGGGGGCACGGGGGTAAGGGGGTAAGGGGGTAAGGGGGTAAGGGTAAGGGGGGCACGGGGGTAAGGGGGTAAGGGGGGTAAGGGGGTAAGGGGTAAGGGGGTAAGGGGGTAAGGGGGTAAGGGGGGTAAGGGGGTAAGGGGGTAAGGGGGTAAGGGGGGTAAGGGGGTAAGGGGGTAAGGGGGGTAAGGGGGTAAGGGGGTAAGGGGGTAAGGGGGTAAGGGGGGTAAGGGGGTAAGGGGGTAAGGGGGTAAGGGGGGTAAGGGGGTAAGGGGGGTAAGGGGGGTAAGGGGGTAAGGGGGTAAGGGGGGTAAGGGGGTAAGGGGGTAAGGGGGTAAGGGGGTAAGGGGGTAAGGGGGTAAGGGGGTAAGGGGGTAAGGGGGTAAGGGGTAAGGGGGGTAAGGGGGTAAGGGGGGTAAGGGGGGTAAGGGGGTAAGGGGGTAAGGGGGTAAGGGGGGTAAGGGGGTAAGGGGGTAAGGGGGGTAAGGGGGTAAGGGGGTAAGGGGGGTAAGGGGGTAAGGGGGGTAAGGGGGTAAGGGGTAAGGGGGGTAAGGGGGTAAGGGGGTAAGGGGGGTAAGGGGGTAAGGGGTAAGGGGTAAGGGGGTAAGGGGGGTAAGGGGGGTAAGGGGTAAGGGGGGTAAGGGGGGTAAGGGGGGTAAGGGGTAAGGGGGGTAAGGGGGTAAGGGGGTAAGGGGGTAAGGGGGGTAAGGGGGTAAGGGGGTAAGGGGGTAAGGGGGGTAAGGGGGGTAAGGGGGTAAGGGGGGTAAGGGGGTAAGGGGGTAAGGGGGTAAGGGGGTAAGGGGGTAAGGGGGTAAGGGGGGTAAGGGGTAAGGGGGGTAAGGGGGGTAAGGGGGTAAGGGGGTAAGGGGGGTAAGGGGGGTAAGGGGTAAGGGGGTAAGGGGGTAAGGGGGTAAGGGGGGTAAGGGGGTAAGGGGGTAAGGGGGTAAGGGGGTAAGGGGGGTAAGGGGTAAGGGGGTAAGGGGGTAAGGGGGGTAAGGGGGTAAGGGGGGTAAGGGGGTAAGGGGGTAAGGGGGTAAGGGGGTAAGGGGGTAAGGGGGTAAGGGGGTAAGGGGGGTAAGGGGGTAAGGGGGGTAAGGGGGTAAGGGGGGTAAGGGGGGTAAGGGGTAAGGGGGGTAAGGGGGTAAGGGGGGTAAGGGGGTAAGGGGGTAAGGGGGTAAGGGGGGTAAGGGGTAAGGGGGGTAAGGGGGTAAGGGGGGTAAGGGGGTAAGGGGGTAAGGGGTAAGGGGGTAAGGGGGTAAGGGGGTAAGGGGGTAAGGGGGGTAAGGGGGTAAGGGGGTAAGGGGGTAAGGGGGGGTAAGGGGGGTAAGGGGGTAAGGGGGTAAGGGGGTAAGGGGGTAAGGGGGTAAGGGGGTAAGGGGGGTAAGGGGGTAAGGGGGTAAGGGGGGTAAGGGGGTAAGGGGGTAAGGGGTAAGGGGGTAAGGGGGTAAGGGGGTAAGGGGGTAAGGGGGTAAGGGGGGTAAGGGGGTAAGGGGGTAAGGGGGTAAGGGGGTAAGGGGGGTAAGGGGGGTAAGGGGGGTAAGGGGGGTAAGGGGGTAAGGGGGTAAGGGGGTAAGGGGGTAAGGGGGTAAGGGGGTAAGGGGTAAGGGGGTAAGGGGGTAAGGGGGTAAGGGGGTAAGGGGGTAAGGGGGGTAAGGGGGTAAGGGGGTAAGGGGGTAAGGGGGTAAGGGGGGTAAGGGGGTAAGGGGGGTAAGGGGGTAAGGGGGGTAAGGGGGTAAGGGGGTAAGGGGGTAAGGGGGTAAGGGGTAAGGGGGTAAGGGGGTAAGGGGGTAAGGGGGTAAGGGGGGTAAGGGGGGTAAGGGGGGTAAGGGGGTAAGGTAAGGGGGGTAAGGGGGTAAGGGGGTAAGGGGGTAAGGGGTAAGGGGGGTAAGGGGTAAGGGGGTAAGGGGGGTAAGGGGGTAAGGGGGTAAGGGGGTAAGGGTAAGGGGTAAGGGGTAGGTAAGGGGGTAAGGGGTAAGGGGGGTAAGGGGGGTAAGGGGGTAAGGGGTAAGGGGTAAGGGTTAAGGGGGTAAGGGGGTAAGGGGGGTAAGGGGGTAAGGGGTAAGGGGGTAAGGGGTAAGGGTAAGGGGGGTAAGGGGGGTAAGGGGTAAGGGTAAGGGGGTAAGGGGGGTAAGGGGGGTAAGGGGGTAAGGGGGTAAGGGGGGTAAGGGGTAAGGGGGTAAGGGGGTAAGGGGGTTAAGGGGGTAGGGGGTAAGGGGGTAAGGGGGGTAAGGGTAAGGGGGTAAGGGGGGTAAGGGGTAAGGGGGTAAGGGGGGTAAGGGGTAAGGGGGTAAGGGGTAAGGGGGTAAGGGGGGTAAGGGGGTAAGGGGGTAAGGGGGGTAAGGGGTAAGGGGGTAAGGGGGGTAAGGGGTAAGGGGGTAAGGGGGGTAAGGGGGGTAAGGGGGGTAAGGGGGGTAAGGGGGGTAAGGGGGTAAGGGGTAAGGGGGGTAAGGGGGTAAGGGTAAGGGGGGTAAGGGGGTAAGGGGGGTAAGGGGTAAGGGGGTAAGGGGTAAGGGGGGTAAGGGGTAAGGGGGTAGGGGGGTAAGGGGGGTAAGGGGGTAAGGGGGTAAGGGGGGTAAGGGGTAAGGGGGTAAGGGGGTAAGGGGTAAGGGGGTAAGGGGGGTAAGGGGGGTAAGGGGGGTAAGGGGGGTAAGGGGGTAAGGGGGTAAGGGGGTAAGGGTAAGGGGGGTAAGGGGTAAGGGGGTAAGGGGGGTAAGGGGGGTAAGGGGGGTAAGGGGTAAGGGGTAAGGGGTAAGGGGGTAAGGGGGTAAGGGGGGTAAGGGGGTAAGGGGTAAGGGGGGTAAGGGGGTAAGGGGTAAGGGGGTAAGGGGGTAAGGGGGTAAGGGGTAAGGGGGTAAGGGGGGTAAGGGGGTAAGGGGGGTAAGGGGGGTAAGGGGGTAAGGGGGGTAAGGGGGTAAGGGGTAAGGGGGTAAGGGGTAAGGGGTAAGGGGGGGTAAGGGGGGTAAGGGGTAAGGGGGGTAAGGGGGTAAGGGGTAAGGGGGTAAGGGGGGTAAGGGGGATGGGCAGTCCAGGGGGGCTGCGGGGGCGGGGGGGGGGGGGGGGCGCGTGGTGGGTGGGGGCGGCGGCGGGCGGCGGTGCGGGCGGGCGGGCGGCGGGCGGGCGGCGGGCGGCAGGCGGGCGGGCGGGCGGCGGAGCGGGCGGCGGGCGGCGGGCGGGCGGGCGGGCGGGGGGCGGGCGGGGCGGCGGGCGGGCGGCGGGCGGCGGGCGGGCGGGCGGGCGGAGCGGGCGGCGGGCGGGCGGGCGGGCGGGCGGGCGGGCGGGCGCGCGGGCGGGCGGGCGGGCGGCGGGCGGCGGCGGGCGGGTGGGTGGGTGGGTGGGTGGGTGGGTGGGTGGGTGGGTGGGTTGAGAAAATGCACTAGGCCTCAATGTGGTGCATGGAGAGGTGGAAAGTCACCAAAGGTGTAGAGTAGCAAAATTGATCTTATGACAGCAGCATAAGGTTCCCCAACACCTGGGCAACTCAGGCATTTAAACCGAGCTTCTCCTTCTCCTTCTCCTTCTCCTTCTCCTTCCCCTTCTCCTTTCTCCTTCTCTCTTTTCTCCTTCCCTTTCTCCTTCTCCTTTCACTCCCATTTCTCCTTCTCCTTCTCCTTCTCCTTCTCTTCTCCATTCTCCTTCTCCTTCTCCTCTCCCTTCCTCCTTCTCCTTCTCCTTTCTCCTTCTCCTTCTCCTTCTCCCTTCTCCTTCTCCTTCTCCTTCTCCTTCTCCTTCTCCTTCTCCTTCTCCCTTTCCTTTCCTTCTCCTTCTCCTTCTCCTTCTCCTTCTCCTTCTCCTTCTCCTTCTCCTTCTCCTTCTCCTCTCCTTCTCCTTCTCCTTCTCCTTCTCCTTCTCCTTCTCCTTCTCCTTCTCCTTCTCCTTCTCCTTCTCCTTCTCCTTCTCCTTCTCCTTCTCCTTTCTCCTTCTCTCCTTCTCCTTCTCCTTCTCCTTCTCCTTTCCTCCCTTCTCCCTCCTTCTCCTTCTCCTTCTCCTTCTCCTTCTCCTTTTCTCCTTCTCCTTCTCCTTCTCCTTCTCCTTCTCCTTCTCCTTCTCCTTCTCCTTCTCCTTCTCCTTCTCCTTCTCCTTCTCCTTCTCCTTCTCCTTCTCCTTCTCCTTCTCCTTCTCCTTCTCCTTTCTTCCTTCTCCTTCTCCTTCTCCTTCTCCTTCTCCTTCTCCTTCTCCTTCTCCTTCTCCTTCTCCTTCTCCTTCTCCTTCTCCTTCTCCTTCTCCTCTCCTTCTCCTTCTCTTCTCCTTCTCCTCTCCCTTCTCCTTCTCCTTCTCCTTCTCCTTCTCCTTCTCCTTCTCCTTCTCCTTCTCCT
>RPFO01000082.1:2500-5000 GCA_009746045.1 Mesostigma viride | reverse complement strand
TCCTTCTCCCTTCTCCTTTCTCCTTCTCCTTCTCCTTCTCCTTCTCCTTCTCCTTCTCCTTCTCCTTCTCCTTCTCCTTCTCCTTCTCCTTCTCCTTCTCCTTCCTCCTTCTCCTTCTCCTTCTCCTTCTCCTTCTCCTTCTCCTTCTCCTTCTCCTTCTCCTTCTCCTTCTCCTTCTCCTCTCCTCCTCCTCCTCCTCCTTCCTCCTCCTCCTCCTCCTCCTCTTCTCCTTCTCCTTCTCCTTCTCCTTCTCCTTCTCCTTCTCCTTCTCCTTCTCCTTCTCCTTCTCTCCTTCTCCTTCTCCTTCTCCTTCTCCTTCTCCTTCTCCTTCTCCTTCTCCTTCTCCTTCTCCTTCTCCTTCTCCTTCTCCTTCTCCTTCTCCTTCTCCTTCTCCTTCTCCTTCTCCTTCTCCTTCTCCTTCTCCTTCTCCTTCTCCTTCTCCTTCTCCTTCTCCTTCTCCTTCTCCTTCTCCTTCTCCTTCTCCTTCTCCTTCTCCTTCTCCTTCTCCTTCTCCTTCTCCTTCTCCTTCTCCTTCTCCTTCTCCTTCTCCTTCTCCTTCTCCTTCTCCTTCTCCTTCTCCTTCTCCTTCTCCTTCTCCTTCTCCTTCTCCTTCTCCTCTCCTCTTTCTCCTTCTCCTTCTCCTTCTCCTTCTCCTTCTCCTTCTCCTTCTCCTTCTCCTTCTCCTTCTCCTTCTCCTTCTCCTTCTCCTTCTCCTTCTCCTTCTCCTTCTCCTTCTCCTTCTCCTTCTCCTTCTCCTTCTCCTTCTCCTTCTCCTTCTCCTTCTCCTTCTCCTTCTCCCTTCTCCTTCTCCTTCCTCTCTTCTCCTTCTCCTTCTCCTTCTCCTTCTCCTTCTCCTTCTCCTTCTCCTTCTCCTTCTCCTTCTCCTTCTCCTTCTCCTTCTCCTTCTCCTTCTCCTTCTCCTTCTCCTTCTCCTTCTCCTTCTCCTTCTCCTTCTCCTTCTCCTTCTCCTTCTCCTTCTCCTTCTCCTTCTCCTTCTCCTTCTCCTTCTCCTTCTCCTTCTCCTTCTCCTTCTCCTTCTCCTTCTCCTTCTCCTTCTCCTTCTCCTTCTCCTTCTCCTTCTCCTTCTCCTTCTCCTTCTCCTTCTCCTTCTCCTTCTCCTTCTCCTTCTCCTTCTCCTTCTCCTTCTCCTTCTCCTTCTCCTTCTCCTTCTCCTTCTCCTTCTCCTTCTCCTTCTCCTTCTCCTTCTCCTTCTCCTTCTCCTTCTCCTTCTCTCCTTCTCCTTCTCCTTCTCCTCTCTCCTTCTCCTCTCTCCTTCTCCTTCTCCTTCTCCTTCTCCTTCTCCTTCTCCTTCTCCTTCTCCTTCTCCTTCTCCTCTCTCCTTCTCCTCTCCTTCTCCTTCTCCTTCTCCTTCTCCTTCTCCTTCTCCTTCTCCTTCTCCTTCTCCTTCTCCTTCTCCTTCTCCTTCTCCTTCTCCTTCTCCTTCTCCTTCTCCTTCTCCTTCTCCTTCTCCTTCTCCTCTCTCCTCTCTTCTCCTTCTCTTCTTCCTCTCCTTCTCCTTCTCCTTCTCCTTCTCCTTCTCCTTCTCCTTCTCCTTCTCCTTCTCCTTCTCCTTCTCCTTCTCCTTCTCTCCTTCTCCTTCTCCTTCTCCTTCTCCTCCTTCTCCTTCTCCTTCTCCTTCTCCCTCCTCCTCCTCCTCCTCCTCCTCCTTCCTCCTCCTCCCCTCCTCCTCCTCCTCCTCCTCCTCTCCTCCTCCTTCTCCTCTCCTTCTCCTTCTCCTTCTCCTTCTCCTTCTCCTTCTCCTTCTCCTTCTCTTCTCCTTCTCCTTCTCCTTCTCCTTCTCCTTCTCCTTCTCCTTCTCCTTCTCCTTCTCCTTCTCCTTCTCCTTCTCCTTCTCCTTCTCCTTCTCCTTCTCCTTCTCCTCTCCTTCTCCTTCTCCTTCTCCTTCTCCTTCTCCTTCTCCTTCTCCTTCTCCTTCTCCTTCTCCTTCTCCTTCTCCTTCTCCTTCTCCTTCTCCTTCTCCTTCTCCTTCTCCTTCTCCTTCTCCTTCTCCTTCTCCTTCTCCTTCTCCTTCTCCTCTCCTTCTCCTTCTCCTTCTCCTTCTCCTTCTCCTTCTCCTTCTCCTTCTCCTTCTCCTTCTCCTTCTCCTTCTCCTTCTCCTTCTCCTTCTCCTTCTCCTTCTCCTTCTCCTTCTCCTTCTCCTTCTCCTTCTCCTTCTCCTTCTCCTTCTCCTTCTCCTTCTCCTTCTCCTTCTCCTTCTCCTTCTCCTTCTCCTTCTCCTTCTCCTTCTCCTTCTCCTTCTCCTTCTCCTTCTCCTTCTCCTTCTCCTTCTCCTTCTCCTTCTCCTTCTCCTTCTCCTCTTTCCTTCTCCTTCTCCTTCTCCTTCTCCTTCTCCTTCTCCTTCTCCTTCTCCTTCTCCTTCTCCTTCTCCTTCTCCTTCTCCTTCTCCTTCTCCTTCTCCTTCTCCTTCTCCTTCTCCTTCTCCTTCTCCTTCTCCTTCTCCTTCTCCTTCTCCTTCTCCTTCTCCTTCTCCTTCTCCTTC
>RPFO01002260.1:0-27540 GCA_009746045.1 Mesostigma viride | reverse complement strand
GCTTTCTTTGTTCTTTCAAAGCTAGGCGAAAGGAAGTCGCGGGTCCGCGGAACAGCGGAAAGGCAACCAATAAGGGCGCGGGATGCGACGCGGCGCTCTGTCCAGCTGGCGTTGACGTTTCTGGACTGGTTGTGCGTTGGACGGAATTCCCGGTCTGAAAATCGGCGTGTGTACATCTCGCGCTACGTGGCCGGAAAAGGGCTCGGGTACGCGACGCGGCGCATGTTGTAAAATGGCTCGCAAACAAGGAACCGAGGCGATTTGTGCCGCGTCGGTCGTGATGTTGTTGCTCCGTTGGATCTTCATCTTCGGCGTTCGGGGGTTGTTTCCAAACCCGGTCCATGAGATTTGACGGCGAAGTTGAGTATATAAGTGATCCTCCTTCAACACAACTAAGTCGGATCCTTAGGCAGTCCGGATTGAATTTGAATTTGAATTTGAATTCGAATTTGAATTTGAATTTGAATTTGAATTTGAATTTGAATTTGAATTTGAATTTGAATTTGAATTTGAATATTTGAATTTGAACCCGTGGACTTTTCGTGATAGACTCGGCATGGACATGTGCTACACTAGACGTGACGGGCTCACACCCGGGCAGCCTCCTGGTTTGTCTGTAATATGGAGGCAGATGGTACGCAAGGATAGATGGCAAGTAGTGATGAAGGAGACCACCCCCAAGTCTGTGGGGGCTCCGGGTGTGACCGCGTATGGCATTCATAGCGATTCGGGCCGCGGTGCCCACACCCCTGTAATTAGGACCTAGATAGCTTACTGTTACGCCGCGGATATCTACCTCCACCTCTACCTCTAATGGGCCTGATACTACCTAAACTGGTCAGGCCTCCTCTACTCAACCCTCTGGCGAAAGACGAACGTGACGGAGCTGATCTCAATGCATTAACGTAGTGTTACTATAATACGCCATACAACCATTTATCAAAACCCGTTTACTCCAGGAATAGAGGAAGGAAACACAACTACACTGCCGTGACCCAAGCCTAAATGTGTCAATTCATTTAACACACGCCGAGTGCACACACAAGGGGTAGAACGCGCATAAATGGTCACCAACGGTCCAACACGCTCGGGCCGACATGGCCCTCGCCTACAGATGCACGCTGGTCCACTACATCTACTGATGCACGCTGGTCCACTACATTCTACCACAGGATCAGGACCACTAGTAAAGTACGCGGCGCGGCGCCCAACGGCACCCAATGTACCACAGTACTGTTACGAGGACAATAATGTCCCGGTAGGAGCCTAAACGTAAACCTGGGGACAACCGAGGCAAAAGACCTAATTTACGTCCGTAACTACAACGAATTGTTACGCGACGTAACACCTCCCCCCCCACAAAGGTAGGGAGCCCTCTCCCTACGCACAGGGAGGAAAACAAGGGGTAGGAAACCTAATGCACCCAGCACACACTAACACAGTCGGCAGGCCATCCAAGATACAAAGCACCAATAGTTCACACGGTCTCCACCACCACGCCTGGAGGTGTAGGGTTAGCCAGCACCAAGCCTGGTGGTAGGTCCCCCTAACTGCCTGGAACAAAGTCCCTGCCGGGGGGAACGGCACTGGGCAGGACACACAGAGTAAACCAATCAGCACCAAGGACCAAGAACGACCAGTCAACTGGCCAGAACATGAGGGCGACTCTACATACCGGAGGGACAACACCCTCAGGTCGGGCCTAAGGCCCTCTATCTAATGGCCATCCGTCTGGTAGGTACCACGGGAGGCCAGCAGGACATCCAGGTAAGCCTGGTAGTGAGACACATCCTCAGCATTGTCGTGCCTATCTACAGTGAGGAAAACATCGGCCCACACGCCGTCAGGAAAAAGACCCAGGAAGGCCCAGTAGTACCTATGCTGTGTAAGAACGACCTGGCCCCGGGCCCAGTCCAGGAAACCGCAGGCAAAGAGGCGTAGGAAAGGCTCTACCGCGATAAGGCAGAGAGCCCGCAGGAGCAGGGCAGCAGGCGATGGTACCGGATCCGAGGGCGCATACCCGTCGGGAAAAACAGATCTACCAGGGGCTCCACGTTGGACGGCCACAACCGGATATGCCGAATCTCGAGGGAGCGCCACCGGCGGGCACACTGTCGCGACCCGAACGTCTCGAGGTAGTCGCTAGCCCGGGGAGGAGGATGACCCCGAGAGTCCAAACCCTGGCCCGGGATGGGCGCTGGACGACGGGCATCCCACTCTAGGATGGGCTGAAGGACGGTGCTGTACGTGGCACCCGGCACCGCAGGAAAATCTACCGTAAGAGCATCTGAGGCCATAATGCCCAGAGGCGGAGGGTAAGCCCACTGGAACCCGCCGTAGGTGTCCAAGTCATTGTGGCGCCGCGCCCAGCGATACAGGACGCGCCGAACCAGGATCTCACCCTGGAACACCGGATCAGCTAAAATAACCATGTCGAAAGGAGGCCGATCAGTCTCAACTGGTAGGCCACGGTCCCGCGGCGCCCGACACACCTGGGAGAACCCGTAGGACATGGGCGAAATGGCAAGCTCGGCGGAGGCGCGCGGCAGGTCACACTGGCGGCAAGCGAGCGCAGACATACCATACCCAAAGACAGGCGTGTCGCGCGACTCCGGAGTCGCATGCACCACAGAAGGGGCCCGATCCCGATCGCCCTCTGACAACTCCCGAAGGGAATCGGCAGCGCGGGTGGCGCGCGGGTCAGAGCCACTGGACCGAACAACCGCAGCCAAAGACCGCGGGGCCGAAGGGGCAGGGGCCGACGAAGGGGTAGGAACCGGCACAGGCGCAGAAGGCGCCGGTACAACAGGGGGCCGCGTCGGACCCGATGCCGCAGGGGGTCGCGACGGACCCGCCTCCGCAACTGGCGCGCCGGTCTCTGGGGGCGGAGCACCACCAGGCCACATGTTGAAAATAGGGCCCGTGGGGACAGGCAATCCGGCATACGACTGGTTACCGTCCAAGCTCCAGTCAGGCACCGGGATCCTCTGCGGAGGACCGCCCTCCCAAAGCCTGGGAAGACCGCCCGGGTCGCTGAAGAAACCCCGCGAGGGCGGCGCTGGACGCGGCGGCGGCGGGCGCTGCCACTGGGACGGCGGACTCGCGCCGAGGCGCAGGTACGTCAGTAGCAGGCGCAGCGGTAGCCGAAGGCGTAGGAGCCGCAGCACCAGAGGGAACCGCAGCCGCCGAGGGCTCGCGCGACACGGACGGACCCGTAGACGTCGAGGCGACCGAAGGGGAAGGGGGCACAGCTGCAACAGACACCCCACCTGGCGTGGCTGGAGCGTGCGCCTGGGCCGCCATGAAGGCCCCGAAGGCCGCCGTCAGGGACTGGATCTGCGCCTGCATCGCAGAAACTGTCGCCGCAAGAGGATCAGGCTCACGACCAGAGCCCGAAGGGGTAGGCTCCACCGATGCGCACAGGACCGACCTCGGTGAAGACGGGACAGGGGAAGGCGCCGACACTGAAGAGGAGGACGCCGCAGGGGAGGCCGAATACTCAGGGGAATACTGTGCCTCTACCGGCGCGTCCGTAGGGGTAGGGTCGCCCAATCCTACGCCCGCGTTCTGGTCTGCTATCTCCATGAACTCTACGGCCCGTAAAGGTCGCAGGGGTTCTCATCCATTTCCGCATCACCCTCGGCCGGAAGCCAGGGGAACACATCCCGTAGGCAGGAGCGGCCCACAGGGGTAGAAAGGTAGGAAAACACCCTGGGGCACTGGAGAATCGCAGCTATCTGTCCCAGGGCTGGACAGCTGGAGCCACATTCTAGCAAACAGTGGCCGGCATCGTCGAACCCGTGCAAAACAAGCTGATGCGGTTCAGCAGGGGAAGGACCGTACCACGTGACCCCGAAGAGAGCCGCCCTGACTAGCCCGCATGCTGGGCCTGGAGGGCCGGATGCACGACGCCACCGGGAAACTAGACCGTGACACCCAACGGCCCGGAAGGGCCTCGAAGTACAGCTCAGGGTCCGGTAGGGGCAGGGACGGCAGCGGGCTCTCAGCCGGAGGGGTAGGCTCTGACATGACGGCTGCGGAGGGGAGGGGACAACCAACCACCCGTCGACAGCAGACATAACATAAGAGAGGAGAAGCCTACAACTAGAGCTTGTGCAGGGTTTTATATTCCTGCAGCAGGCGACTACACCCATCTAGCTCACTCTCCGTATACCAAACCTTATCTACTTCACTACGAGCATACATCCACTTCACTTTATACTGACGCTGGGTACCGCGGCCCTTTTTGATATCTCTATGGGCCACGATGCTTTCTACTTCGTCTTCTACTTCCCCAGTGTCAGGGTTATGCTCTAAAGGGGCAGGCGCTAACTCCCTGCCAGCGAACGTACTAGGGTGGTACAGTTTAAGCTGGCTCCTATGGAAGGTGTTTGAATGCGTTTGCCAAGAGGTAGGGATATCGACTTTATATAAGAAATTTCCTACCCTAGACAACACATGGAAGGGTCCTAAGAAGGCGGGCCTAAGTTTGACCTTCAGTTCTGCTTCAAACTTATGAGCAAAACGGCCAACACGGGGGCCTTCTACTAATACTAGATCTCCTATTTCTATCTCAGGTGCTCGTCTATCTAAGGAGGCACGCAACCTAGCAAGGTACTTAGCCTGAGCTTTTTGGTACCCTGAGATCGCGTGGTCATGAGCAGTTTTCATTCTATCTAGTAAGGACTGTACACCTTCTACAGTATCTCGGGACACATCATCCTTGTCCCGTAGAGGACTAGCTAAGAGAGAGGTAGGGGTAAGGGGCTGTCTACCAGTATCTAAGAAGAAGGGCGTATATCCATGCGCAGCTTGGGGACAATTGTTGAGGGAGAACTCTACCAAACATAAATAATCCTCCCAATCACTACCCGAGCCATTAACATAGTGCCTAAGCGCTTCTTCTACTACCCTATTAAGACGCTCTACTAAATGAGAGGAGGAGGAGTGGTAGGCAGTACCGTAGGTAACCTTGGTACCGATGGCAGCGAAAAACTGCTGCCAAAAATCTGAGGTAAATAATTTATCCTTATCACTAATAAACTGCCTACTCAATCCATGATATCTATATACATTATTGAGGTATAGGCGTGCGCAATCACGTGCGGTGAGTTCTAAAGGACACGGCACAAGATGGCACATACGAGTAAAACGATCTATGAACACAAGGATTTGGGCATTGCCCCTATCATTCTTTCTAAAAGGTCCTACAAAATCCATCATGATAGAATCCCAAGGCATGATGGGGTCAGGCAAGGTCCTAGGTTCTGCTATCTGTCCTACATTATTGGGTTTCATTTCCTGGCAAGATTGACAAGTTCTAACATACTCATCTACATCCTTATAAAGGGAAGGCCAGTAATAAGAGCGGGCTACTAGGTCCCGTACCCGTTTACCACCCTGATGAGCAGCTAAGTCATGCAACTCAAAGAGCAAGGAGGAGCGACAGATAGGAGGGACATACAGGCGCCATTGAGGGGGAGAATCTGCTATCTGCACATATAAAAACCCACCTACAAATTTACAAGGGTGCTTGCCTAATTGTTGGGGATGTGCAGCAATGGCAGCTAATGCTTCCGGCTCAGTGGCCGTAAATCTACTAATAAGGCGTTCAAGATCAGAGGTAGGCATCGCTACAGAAGTATCCAGAACAGGTTTAAAGAGATCTCCTACCGCCTTGCCAAAGAGAAGGGGAGGTCCTAGAGGGACTACGTTTTCATAAGACTTTCCTGACCTAGTCGCTATATGGCTAAGCGGTATAGAAATTTTATTTTTCCCCTCCCCCCCCACCGAGGCCACGGGAAGGGCCTCACACGGGAGAGAGAGTCCTACGTGAGAAAGGAGATCAGGCATGCGAACAGCTGTATGAAAGAGGTAGGCATAGGATTCATCATCAGGTAGTTCACCATAAGGGGTTACACCCATAGTAGTAGGAACTAGAGTAGTATTGAGAACATCAAGGTCCTCGAAGAAGGAATAGTCTGCACGACGAGAGAGTGCATCTGGTACTATGTTATCTACACCCTTGACATACTGAAGTTTAAAAGGGGAAAACTGTGCTAAAAATTCCATCCAGCGCGCTTGCCGAGGGGTAAGGTTGGGTTGGGAGAGAAGATGGGTAAGGGGACGATGATCCGTTTGGATAACTAACCTATAAGGATCTAGCTCACAGGGTTCATTCAGGCAGACATCAAATTGAGCACCTTTAAGGAAGTGCTGCCACGCGTGGCAACAATACACCACAGCTAAGAGTTCCTGCTGGTGTACGGGATAGTTACGCTCCGCAGGGAGCATTGTCCTAGAGATATACTCAATTGGCTGTAAGCCCTGACCCTGATCCTGGAGAAGGACACCACCTATAGCTACTTTACTAGCATCTGTAGCCACAACAAAGGGTTTAGTAGTATCCGGTAGGATGAGTACAGGAGGGGAAAGGAGTAGGGATTTTAGGCACTGAAAAGCCGACTGACATTCACTACTCCAAACAAAGGGGATATCCTTCTTTAATAAATGATTAATAGGGGCTGCTATAGTTGCGAAACGCGGGATAAAACGCCTATAGTAAGAAGCAATTCCTAGGAAACTACGTACACCTTTAACGTCGGTAGGAGTAGGCCATTCCTGAATTGACTTAGTTTTATCCGGGTCGGTAGCGACCCCGGCATCTGACAGAACGTGCCCTAAAAATGGGACACTCCTACCCGAACGCACTTTAGCACGGCGCGCCCACAAAGAATTTTCAGCCATTATTTCTAATACTTTCTTTAAATCACGTAGGTGCGTTTCAAAATCAGGAGAGTAAATAAGAATATCATCTAAGTAAGCTTGAGCACAAGAACGGTCATGCTCAGATAAAGAAACAGAGGAGAAGGAAGGATCCTTTAATCAGAGGACACCTGAGGAAGATGAGAATTTCCCATAACAGGTCTAAGCACTTCATTCATTAACATTTGAAAAGAGGCAGGCGAGTTACAGAGTCCCATAGCCGCTACTCTAAACTGGTAATGACCAAAAGGGGTAGCAAAGGCGGTTTTATGGCAATCCTCAGGAGCTATCCGCAACTGCCAAAAACCATCCGCACAATCCAGTACTGTGAAACAAGTGGAACCTTTAACCTTATTAAATATATCATCAATACGAGGTAGAGGGTATTTAGACTTCACAGTAATATCATTCAACTTCCTATAATCAGTAACTAGGCGAAACTTGCCATTTGGCTTAGGAACTAACAGGACACCAGCTGAGTAGGGGAGTTACTAGGCTCTATCAATCCTGCTTCTAATAATGACACTAAAATCTGTTTTAGTTCCTTTAACTCGGTAGGGCCCATTCTATACATCGGAGAGTGCGTAGGAACTGCACCGTCCTTGATAACTACACGGTGTAAAACAGAACGAGGAGGAGGATAAGAAGGAGTCTTTTCTTCAAAAACCTTTGAGGAATCTATCACAGCCATGTATCTTACTATTTCATTTTCAGTAAATCCCACTCCTATTGTATCCACTGTGTTTATATCTATATCCACACTATTATTAGTGATAGGTATCTCCTGTACTTCTAACTGAAGGAACATACATAATAAATATCCATATTCCTTTAGTTCAGAACGCAACTCATCATTGGACATTAATACTTCAGGTATAGGTCTTACAGGAGGATCAACAGGTGTAGGAGGAGTAATATCTACCAAGGATAAATTTTCCAATCTATAATGACGTTCGGTACCCAGTAAGAGCTATCTGGAAACCAAATGACCATGGTATCATAATTAATAGTAATCTTATTATCCTGGTGCCAATCTAATCCTAGTAATACATCAGCGGTAGTGATAGGGCCTATAGTGGCCGTCAGGTTGACAGTACGTCCTTGTATAACCATGGGAAGGGACACCGTACCCGGGGAATGACTGGTGCGACCATCAGCATAATGAACAGTAACGGGTTTGGTGTGAGGGGTAGGGACTAGTCCTAAACGCCTAACTAGGGCCTCGCTCACAAAGGAGCTAGCCGCACCGCTATCTACCAACACAGAGACATTCAAGAGTTCATCAGCATGCAAGAAGGGTCTACAACAGTGTGAGGGACGGTTAAACCACCATTCAAGAACATAAGAGGACGCACACGTAGTGGTAGGGAAGATTCAGCTCCTACAGAGGTTATAAAAACAGGCAGGCAAAAATTTTTATCTGGGGTACTATCTAAGGACCTGTCCAGGTTACCCCCGGCTGACAGGCCTACTGTTCCCCCTCCCCCCCAAATCCATAGGAACTAACCCCGAAGAAGACCCTGGCGAAAAAGCCACTGCTGGAGGGTCACGAGGGAGCGAAGAGGGTGCGGGAGCCTGATTATCATAGGGGAACCCTGGGGGCCTGCCTGCACAGCATTCAGCCTACTAGGGGTAGCTGAGGGAATGCGTCCTGAAGTAGGACGAATAGGAGCACGCTGAGGGGTACGAGGAGGGCGAGCGTCGGGATGAGGGGGAGCACCCGAAAGGAACTTGGGGCACTCACGTTTAAGATGACCTACTTCCTTACAATGATAGCATGTGATATGAGAGACATCAAGGGCTGAAAGGTCAGTAACACAGATATCTAATTCTTCTACATAGGAGTTCTCCTCCTCAGGGGTAAGGATAATATTATTAATACGGGAACGGGTAGGAAGAGAAGGGGTGGTGAAGAAATCTGCTACACGCAAGAGATGCTGGCGCACATGCTTGAGGGGCAGATCAGTAAAACGGTAGGCAGAGAACTGGCGCTTGACTTCACGTAATAAGGGTCTACTGAGGCCTTGGAGGAAGCGAGCACGTACTTCTGCACCCGACAAATCCCTAATTCGTACCATCTGAGCATCAAACTCTTTCATATACTCCTTAAATGATTTAGTACCCTGCTGCAAGGTACCAAAGGCTAATCTATCCTGCCAATCTGAATCAGGAGGGACTAAATGGTTCTCTAAACGCTTAAACAATTCTGCTACAGAGTTAGGGTAGGCATGAGAGGCCAAAGACTCACACTGAATGAGGTTAGCAAGCTCAGGAGTAATACAGGTTGTAAGATAGTGAGGAACTAATACAGCATCAGAAAGACGCCATCTATTATGATTCTGCCACGACTCCGTGTTCTGGGTAAGCAACATAATAAAGGTGAAAAACTGTTGAGGGGTAGACTTGACATCCAGCTTGGGAAGGTTAGCAAAGAGGGGAAGAGCAGGGGGCTTAGGGGGATTAGAAGAGTCAGTTTTTCCCATAGGGCCACTATCTTCCACTGCTACATAAGCGGGATAGAAGGAAGGAAGAGGAAAAGTCTTGGGTAGGGGTCTAGAAGGGGCCACCGTTTCAGGCTGGTGCCCATAAGAGAAGGGGACAGTATATTGCTCACGAAGAGAGGAATAGGCAAAATGATCATAATTTCTATCATCTAGGGGCATGGTGCTGAAATCACTATTAACTTCTAAATCAGCCACACGGGTAGGGACCTGGGCTGCCTCATAGGCCGTCTCAGGGTAGGACCAGGAAGCAGGTGGGTAAAAGGGAACTGCACTAGGGCGCCCAGAAGGACCGACAGGGGCAGAGGCACGACCCGTGTTAAGAGCAGGCATGGAAGGCACAGGGTGGGAAGGAGGCCTAAAAACATTGTTAGTTAGTGAGGACCTGCTGGAGGGTTGAGCCAAGGTTGCAGGAGGGGCAGGGGCCTGGTTCAGGGTAAGGGAAGGGTCATCACTAAATCTGACTTGCATACGTTGACGTTGTTCATAGGTAGGAGGGGTAAGTGAGGGACGACGGCGACCACCAGCAATAGGAGAAGGAGGTGAGGCACGAAGGTTACCTTGAGGAGTGAGATGGTGCACCGTTTCAAGTGAGTCCCGTCGGTTACCACGATTGTTGTTATGGTTGTTATTATTATTATTATTATTACTCATAGTAGGAGTATTGGTAGGTATAGGCGACATGTTACCACCCACTGGATCCATTTTTATTTAAGGGGACGTGGCGCGCCGAATATTTTCCGCGCCAAAAAATTCGCGGTACCGTCCGTACGGTGTATAATGTGTGCCCGGACCGCTCAACCCTCGCGGAGGTGGCCATGGCGGCATGCCTTTATGCAATATTAATCGATATGGCACGTAAACAGCTAGAAAAAATGCTTGAATTTCGCAGAAGATTAGTTGATGACCTCATTTCATGGCGGAAAGTTTACGGTTTGCAATATCGCTAATTTCTCGAACGGCTACGGGCGCGGGGGTCCAGGATATAATTTCTCTTGCGGATCATGAAATTTAATGCAGGTTTACGGCAGCTATTGTGAGGCAACGTAGGCTCTAAAGAGCGATTATGAAGCTAACTTAATGGTGTTGTCGAGTTTGTGCCGAAGCTTCCCGGTTTCTTTTACATTTCCGGCATTCAAGGTAAGAACCTACGCAGGCCTGCGCATGTCGCCTTCGACGTATTCACGGAAGGCGCACCTTCCTTGTTCGCCTGGTCAATGGATGATGTCTCTTATTGTTCGAGCTTGCGTGCCAGTTTATGCATGAAACATTTCCACGCAGGCAGTTGCATTAACGTCGGCCTTTCGCCTTTTTTTCTGGCAGTTTCCCCGCAGGAAGCGCTCCATTTCTTTCGGTTGCATCGTCAGATTCCTAGCAATTTCGTACAATTTCGTGTAGTTTGTGGCTGGCATGCTAAATGCGCCGAGGTCAAGTTGTTGGCAATGTGTTGACATTTGTTTTCCATACTCCTTTGGACATGAGCTTGCTCCGACGCTTTGTTATGTGCCGGATCTGACACGCCTGTTTTAGTAACGACACTAGGAGTTAATTTTACGGGGCGTAAACGCCCCGGTTGAGGTTACCGGGGCGGTTACTGGCCAGTAACCATGTACGTTTAAGGTTACCGACCAGGTTACCGGCCGGTAACCCGGAATGCAACAGCCTAAATACCGGCCGGTAATGGTTACCGGGCGGTAATAGTTACCGGAACGTTTACTGGGCGGTAACTTTTACCGGAGCCGTAACCATGCCCGTAACCTATCTGGGTTACGGTCATGGTTACGGCCCAAGTAGAAGTTACCGGGCGGTAAACTGGCATGGTTACGGGACCAGTTCTGAGAACCGGGATGGGTTACCGGCATGGTTACGGGACCAGTTCTGATAACCGGGCCTGGCTACTGGCCTGGTTACGGGTCCGTCAACCGTCCCGTAACCTGCAGTAGTTACGGCCCAGTAGTTGACCCTGGCTACTGCGGTGGTTACGGGGCCGGTTATGCCCCAGTAATATTAGTAACCCATGCCTACAACGCAGCCTGTCCGGGTTATGGCCCCGAATTCTAAAATGCATTGACCCCGGCTATGGTGAGTGGCTTGCATGATATGGTGCTTTTCAAGATGCATTTTTGAATTAGGCATTTCATTCAAATGTTTAAGAAGTCATTAATAATCAATTGCACGAATCACTTCCATCCGATGTTGTCAACGTGGGCTTCATGATGAAATCGTGGAGATGACGCACATGAAGTTCACGGAACATCTTAGGTAATAAATTAAGCCGTTACGGCAGTAGAACCTTGGCCGATGAGGGTGGCGTCTTGAAGCTGTTGTCACCCTCAAGTCCGCTCGGCCAGGGGTAATCGCCCTTGTTGATTTGAAAGGTACCGCCGTCCATATGGCGGCTCCGCTTTTGGTGCGAGTTGACCAACTTCCCGTCTTAATCATTCCGGATTGCCTGCAGTTCATTCCGCCTTTGTCCAAGTAAGACAGCAACTGTCACGCACTCATAGAAAACGCGAAATGCCCCGAATGCAGTTACGGCCATACGGTAGCGAGGAATAGCAGTTGAAATTTCTAGTACACAGGCAACTAGTAAGAAAAGGGACGATGCGTGCACCACCACCAATACGTACGTGCATCCCTCTCTTGAAAATGACAGCATCTTCCATGCCGTCCAAGAAAAACGCAACGTATTTAACATGAACCCGAATGCAGTTACGGTCGTAGACTAGTGAGGACTGGCAGCTGAAAGTTCTAGTTGATGGGCTGAGAATAAGGAAAAAAATGATGCGTGCACTCACCTACCCTATTACGTCCCTCCCATGGCAAGGAACCAGCAAAACCACCCACATACCCTGTTGTGTCCCTCCCTTGACAAGGAACAAGCACGTGCACATGCCCCACCCCACATGCATGCCTCCCTTGACAAGAATCGAACGGGCACGTGCACCCACCTACCCTATGTGCACCCCTCCTTTGACAAGGAACAAGCACGTGCACATGCCTACCCCACATGCATGCCTCCCTTGACAAGAATCGAACGAGCACGTGCACCCACCCACCCTATGTGCACCCCTCCTTTGACAAGGAACAAGCACATGAACTCACCTACACTACGCGCGTCCCTCCCTTGACAAGGAATAGGCACGTGCACATGCCTACCCCACATCCATGCCTCCCCTGACCAGTAACAAGCACGTGCACCCACCTACCCTACGTGCATCCCTCCTGTGACATGGAACAAGCATGTGCACATGCCTACCCCACATGCGTCCCTCCTTTGACATCGAACAAGCACGTGCACCCACCAACCCTATGTCCGCCCCTCCCTTGATAAGGTACAAGCATGCCCACCCACCTACCCTACCTGCATCCCTCCCTTGACATGGAACAACCATGTGCACATTCCTACTCCACATGCCCCCCTCCTTTGACAAGGAACAAGCATGTGCACTCATCTACCGTACGTGCATCCCTCCCTTGACAAGGAACAAGCAAGCCCACCCACCTACCCTACCTGCATCCCTCCCTTGACATGAAACAAGCACGTGCACATGCCTACCCCACATGCATGCCTCCCTTGACAAGGAACGAGCACGTGCACCCACCCACCCTATGTGCACCCCTCCTTTGACAAGGAACAAGCACATGAACTCACCTACACTACGTGCGTCCCTCCCTTGACAAGAATCGAACGAGCACGTGCACCCACCCACCCTGTGTGCACCCCTCCTTTGACAAGGAACAAGCACATGAACTCACCTACACTACGTGCGTCCCTCCCTTGACAAGGAATAAGCACGTGCACATGCCTACCCCACATCCATGCCTCCCCTGACCAGGAACAAGCACGTGCACTCACCTACCCTACGTATGTGCCTCTTGACAAGGACCAAGCTCGTGCACCCACCTACCATACGTGAATCCCTCCCTTGACAAGGTACACGCATGCCCACCCACCTACCCTACGTGGGCCCCTCCCTTGATAAGGTACAAGCATGACCAGCCACCTACCCCGCGAGCCTCCCTACTTTGACAAGGAACAAGCACGTGGGCCCGCTAGCATGGCAGCAAGGAAGACATTACACTAACATGGCATGGCCAAAGCAAAAGAGACAGAGAAGTCAATGGAGAGAGAGCTCCTAAGAACTCCTAGTAAAATTGGAAACCATGGAGGGCAAAAAACGTTCAACAACTTACGAAGGGCATCGGCACATACAGAGAAGCCCAGGTGTGCCAGGTGTAAAATAAGCGAGATTGAAGTGTCGCCTACCTCGTGGGAGACTTTTGGTATCTGGTAAACAATGAAAGCGAGTGGAAAGATGGACAACGTGAAAATAACATACAATCGACTGCAATGCATGCAAAGAGGACAGAATCAGTAATAAAGCGCGCTGCATTCAGGCAGCGCTGAGCAATTGAACGGTGAACAATTTAATCCGGAACGCATTGTCTACGCGACTCGATGCGACTAAACGTGGCATGCATACGCGGTCGCTGACTGAAGACATTGTGTACCTGGCTCAGCAAGGTGCGCTTGCAGCCGCTTTCTTAAATATGCCGCAGGCGCACGATGTAAAGAATTGAAGTTTGCATGTAGTAACAAAGGCAAGAAAAGCGGTGTAGCTGGCTACCGACTACGCCATAGTAAGCTGTATCGGAGTTGGCGCTGCCGATGGCTGGAAACGGATGACCGAATGATGCTAAACTGGGGCTCCAAAAGGGCTTGTCATGCATCCTAGTGCGCCTTTTGCTTTTTTTTCTTCAAGCATCGTGAGCATGCGGGTTTAGGGGGGCGCTTATTCTTTCACCACTATCAGTCGGCTGGACTGCAATCGGCATAGCCAGCGCAAGGTGATGCAAGGGCAGGCAAACTTTACCAGCTCGTTCAAGGCTCGTTGATGAAATTCAAACATCTAGGCGGCGCGTCTGCAACGGCTCATCGCAATTCGAATTCGCAAGCAGAACCCTCGTTACACGTGGCGCATGCAGAGATCTGCTTCGGGCGGCTTGGCGTATCTCACTGCGTCGTGACTCGAGTACATAGTCAGCCTATGTACTCTGGGGGCCTCGAGTTCGGCAGTCCCCTATTCGGAAATCCCGGATCATATGTACTCCACACTATGTACTCTTGGAGTACATAGTGTGCCACCCTATGTACTCTTGGAGTACATAGTGTGGAGTACATAGTCACTCCTTCCTATGTAATACGGGCGTGTCTCACCGCGTCGGCAGTCCCCTATTCGGAAATCCCGGATCATATGTACTCCGGACTATGTACTCTTGGAGTACATAGTGTGCCACCCTATGTACTCTTGGAGTACATAGTGTGGAGTACATAGTCACTCCTTCCTATGTAATACGGGCGTGTCTCACCGCGTCGGCAGTCCCCTATTCGGAAATCCCGGATCATATGTACTCCGGACTATGTACTCTTGGAGTACATAGTGTGCCACCCTATGTACTCTTGGAGTACATAGTGTGGAGTACATAGTCACTCCTTCCTATGTATGTAATACGGGCGTGTCTCACCGCGTCGGCAGTCCCCTATTCGGAAATCCCGGATCATATGTACTCCGGACTATGTACTCTTGGAGTACATAGTGTGCCACCCTATGTACTCTTGGAGTACATAGGGTGGAGTACATAGTCACACCTTCCTATGTAATACGGGGGTGTAATCATATGTAATCATGTGTAATCATCGGTAAAAATCGGTAATCATTTGTCCTTTTTTGGTAATCATGTACGTGTAATCATGTGTAATCATGTGTAATCATCGGTAAAAATCGGTAATCATTTGTCCTTTTTTGGTAATCATTTCGGTCAGGGTCACGTGTGCTTGTCTGCATGATCGATCGTCCAGACAAGCTGCACTGCCCCCAAGACCCTAAGTTACACAAGATGATGTTGTTGGGTGTTGAAATGGAACAACGAAGGTCGAAAGCCTGCGCTTAACGTAAATTATTAATTAATGCGCTTACCCGGGGTCTCGAATTGCTTAGTCTCCTGGACGATGGTGCTGTTCCACACCGCGCTCCTCGCCTTCAGTTGAGCCGGCGTGTAGTCCTCGTCGAGGCTGAAGTCGCCGGGCTGGAGCAGACGACGTGCTCCCAGCACGAGGCGTTTGTCGTGCATGGAGGCCATGGTGACGACGACCAGGCCCGGAGGGCCTGGCAGCCGAATGGCTCGTTCAATGACAACACGGTTCTGGAGCTGCATCTTCCCCAGAAACGCTGGGCCGCGCAGCTCCTCGGCAAGTGAGTGTGCTGTCTCATGTGCTGCCGCGCCTGTCTGGAAGCCTTTGATTACCATATTGCGCTGGCGTTGCTGCACTGCGTTCTGGGTGACCGCAGCGGTAGCTGCAGACTTGGCCGCCTGTTGAACGATGGTGGTCAACTGCTTGCCGGTGACGTCGGCAAACGTGGTAGTTTTGGCGGGGGCTGCCATGGCTTTCTTCAGCTCCAGCAATTGTGCCGTCGCAGCTGCAGACGCCTCCGTCAGGACCTTAATGTCGCCCTGCACGGTCGTAAAAGACTGTGCGACGTCCTGCAGCTGCACGTTAACATCGGTCGCGGGGGCTGGCCTGGCGATGGTCGTCGCCGGCAGCTCGACAAGTTCAGGGCAGCACGAAATAAGACAGGCAAGCCGACGCTGGCGCTCATCCCAATGAGGCCATTCATCCGAAGCAGCCTCCATAACCTGGCCGCTCTTAGGGTGGCGAATCGGGGCGTCGTTGTCGTTGCGGAGCTTCAGCACGCTTGTCACAGCGGCGTCATTGTAGGCGAGTAAGGTATCGATGTCTGCCAGGCTCAAACGCTGGCCTGGCATGTAGAATGAGGAAGAAATGGCGTCCGGCAAGGAGGTTTCAGCAGCTATCGGAGTTGCTTCCGAAGTCTTGGATCGCTTGTTAGCGGCGTTCTTGGCGACGACAATGTCGTGGGCGATTTTGTTTGCAGCAATCTGGGCATCAATAGAATCGGCGGCAAGAGCTGAAGACGATGCGGGGACCTCCATAGCTACGTTTAATAGCACCTAGACGAGGGCAGGGGGCGCAGGCACACTGATCACGTGCGTGGTGCCGCCATAATGTGCAGAAAAATAGCGAGATCTGCTGGGCAGGCCGCTGGCGATAACTTGCGAAATCCTGGGCGATGGCTGCCAAAAATTAGATCGGCGTGTTCGTCATCAAAAGGCGAGTCTATTGCAATTTACCCGACCAAATTTCATCATGGATGGATGGATGGAGGGAGGGAGGGAGGGAGGGAGGGAGGGAGGGAGGGAGGGAGGGAGGGAGGGAGGGAGGGAGGGAGGGAGGGAGGGAGGGAGGGAGGGAGGGAGGGAGGGAGGGAGGGAGGGAGGGAGGGAGGAGGGAGGGAGGGAGGGAGGGAGGGAGGAGGGAGGAGGGAGGGAGGGAGGGAGGGAGGGAGGAGGGAGGGAGGGAGGGAGGGAGGGAGGGAGGGAGGAGGGAGGGAGGAGGGAGGGAGGGAGGGAGGGAGGGAGGGAGGGAGGGAGGGAGGGAGGGAGGGAGGGAGGAGGGAGGGAGGGAGGGAGGGAGGGAGGGAGGGAGGGAGGGAGGGAGGGAGGGAGGGAGGGAGGGGAGGGAGGAGGAGGGAGGGAGGGAGGGAGGGAGGGAGGGAGGGAGGAGGGAGGGAGGGAGGGAGGGAGGGAGGGAGGGAGGGAGGGAGGAGGGAGGGAGGAGGAGGAGGGAGGGAGGGAGGGAGGGAGGGAGGGAGGGAGGGAGGGAGGGAGGGAGGGAGGGAGGGAGGGAGGGAGAGGGAGGAGGGAGGGAGGGAGGGAGGGAGGGAGGGAGGGAGGGAGGGAGGGAGGGAGGGAGGGAGGGAGGGAGGAGGAGGGAGGAGGGAGGGAGGGAGGGAGGGAGGGAGGGAGGGAGGGAGGGAGGGGAGGGAGGAGGAGGGAGGGAGGGAGGGAGGGAGGGAGGGAGGGAGGAGGGAGGGAGGAGGGAGGGAGGGAGGGAGGAGGGAGGGAGGGAGGGAGGGAGGGAGGGAGGGAGGAGGGAGGAGGGAGGGAGGGAGGGAGGAGGGAGGGAGGAGGGAGGGAGGGAGGGAGGGAGGGAGGGAGGGAGGGAGGGAGGGAGGAGGAGGGAGGGAGGAGGGAGGAGGGAGGGAGGGAGGGGAGGAGGGAGGGAGGGAGGGAGGGAGGGAGGGAGGGAGGAGGGAGGGAGGGAGGAGGGAGGGAGGGAGGGAGGGAGGGAGGGAGGGAGGAGGGAGGGAGGGAGGGAGGGAGGGAGGGAGGGAGGGAGGGAGGAGGGAGGGAGGGAGGGAGGAGGGGAGGGAGGGAGGGAGGGAGGAGGGAGAGGAGGGAGGGAGGGAGGAGGGAGGAGGGAGGGAGGGAGGGAGGAGGAGGGAGGGAGGGAGGAGGGAGGGAGGAGGGAGGGAGGGAGGGAGGGAGGGAGGAGGGAGGAGGGAGGGAGGGAGGGAGGAGGGAGGAGGAGGAGGGAGGGAGGGAGGGAGGGAGGAGGGAGGAGGGAGGGAGGGAGGAGGGAGGAGGGAGGGAGGGAGGGGGAGGGAGGGAGGAGGGAGGGAGGAGGAGGGAGGGGGAGGAGGGAGGGAGGGAGGGGGGAGGGAGGAGGAGGGAGGGAGGGAGGGAGGGAGGGAGGGAGGGAGGGAGGGAGGGAGGGAGGGAGGGAGGGAGGGAGGGAGGGAGGGAGGGAGGGAGGAGGGAGGGAGGATGGATGGATGGATGGATGGATGGATGGATGGATGGATGGATGGAGGATGGATGGATGGATGGATTGTTCTTAATTAATTAATTAATTAATTACTGGTCAAATTAAAGGCAATCATGGTACATGAAGCGAGACAAATCATGCCTGGACGCATGGCGATGTAAGAGCCCCCCCTCCCCCATGCCAGGAGGAAGGGGTGCGTGACTGAGTAGAGTAGTTAGGATTTTGTATTAAGAGAGACAACTTGGTATATTATCAAGGAGACAACTTGGTATATACGCTGAAGGTCTTCATGCGCATGATGCTGCACAGGCTCCGCGCCGCGCTGGACCCACACCTGGGTGAGTCTCAGATGGGTTTCCGTAGTGTCGTAACACTGTCATGGCTGTGTTTGTCGCGCGCCGGTTGATGGAGAGGTGCGTCGCCTTCCCCCTGACAGTTTGCCGCTGGTCCTCATTTTTGTTGACTATATCAAGGCCTTTGACACGGTCCTCTGGGAGGCTCTTTGGGCCATCCTAGCTCTGGACCGCGTGCCACCAGCGTTTATTGCTGCCATTCGCCGACTGTATGAGGGCTCACAGGCAGTAGTGCGGACTGCGGAAGGCACCACCCACCATTCCCCCTTCACCACGGGGTGTGGCAAGGTTGTGTCCTGTCTCCATACCTGTTCATTATTGTCGTGGACCACGTCATGCGCCAGGCACGTGCGCGCTTTACTGCTCTTAAGGGGTTCGAGCCAGGCTTGGACATCCTTAACGAGCGTGGGCACGGCGGGGTTAGCACGGGTTACCGCCTGGCTGACCTGATTTACGCGGACGACACCACCCTCATCGCGCGCCCCGAGCACATTCAGACCTGGCTGGACTGTCTGGGCCTGGAGGCGAGGGCGGTGGGGTTGGAGATTAGTGTCAAAACTGAGGCGATGGTGATTGGGGCCTCCAGTCGCCCACCGCTGCCGCGCCTGCTAGACGGGACGGAGGTCCCACTCCGCGACCGCTTCAAGCTGTTGGGGAGTTGGCTTCCGGACACTGCCGACGATGTGGACACCCGCATCGGCCTTTCCTGGGCCAAGCTCCGTTCGCTCAACACCTACTGGCGCTCCAAGGGCCTGGACGAGCACCGCAAGCGCATGCTCTTCAAGGTCCTCGTCCTCACGGTGCTCACGTATGGCGCCGAGGCATGGACACTCACGGCAACACTGGCAGCCAAGCTAGACGGCACGGTAACCCGGATGCTCCGACAGGTCCTGAATGTCGGGTTTTCTCAGCGTAGGTCCTTAGAGTCTTTGTATCACGGTATGCCGCGTATTTCGGACGAGATTAGACAGCGTAGGATAGCATTTGTAGGACATCTTGCTCGCACCAGCCAGGTCGACACCGCCCTTGGTCTGGCCGGTCCCCAGCGGCTCGGCCAACCGGGGCGGCACATTTTGACCTGGCCTGCCCCAAGAACATTCCTAAAAAGGTAGGGAAACATGCCATGACCTATACCCAGATGTTGCTGGACGACCTAGTGGTCCCAGCCCAGTTTGAGTACCGCATCCACTCTCTCTCCCGTCTTTGGACTGCCATGCAGGACAAGGAGCGGTGGAAGAAGATTGTCAAGGCACACACGCCCGACCCTGTGGGCAAGCCACCTCCCCCCAAGCGGAGGAGGCGTTTTGATGAGTAGTGTAGTTAGGCTTTTCTAGATAGAGTTAGGATAGTTCGATCACGCGGCTTCCTCCACCCCATCCATCATGAAATATGTGCTACATGACCTCCCCACGGAGGCATGTTATAATTTAATTTAATTTAATTTAATTTAACTTGGTATATAAGATTAGAGTGAGATCAGCTAGTCTTCGCGGCTCAGTTCTAATGCACCCACCCCCATCAGTCCATGGAATACGTGCTCCTGCTCCAGATCCTTAATTAAGGCCAAAATGAGTCCCTTCCAAACAACGTTTGCACTTAGATAGTTAGACGAATTATGCCCGACGAAGCTGGAACTTAACAGCCACAATGAATTACGGTTGTTCAGACCTTGTACAACGCCTCAGGGCATTTGGAGCCCTGAATGGTAACAAATGCTAACAAGGTAGTGTTGCTATCAATAATGATTTTAAAAATTAATATGATGTCATTAATTAATTAATTAGTTATCAACATCACTCCGTTGGGAGTAAATGTAGCACATATCCCTGAGAAGGGGCATATGGCTTTTAATACATTCTAGGCTACTTCATGCAAGGGTGGGAATGTAAGCTACCCCTGCTCTAGGTGCACCAGGGCACCTGCACCACCATGTCATATTACAACCAAAACTGGTCGTCATCATGCAAGCATCTGAAGCATGGTCGCAAAACTTCGTGTGCAAAATCTCATGTCATAAGGAGCCCAACATTATGACAATTGCCAGGCTTTGTAAAGATTTTTGATTTAACGATGACTACAGCACAAACAGTGAGCGAAACCCTGGTGCATGTGAATGCCTGAGTGGCGACTGTTCCTAACAGAATGCAAGATGTAAGGTAGACATTGCGAGTATGCCACAAATGTGTGATGTGCAGTGCACATGCATGTGAGCTACCATGGTCCGGATTCTCCCGATTTCTGGCCTGCGCTGGTTGTCTCCTTGATGTATACCCCATGACACCATACTTCTAAACTACTTAAGAACCTTGGCACATTGCAAAATGGGAAAGAAAGCTGAACAATACATGCAACATCACTCACTAACACAGCCATGTGATTGCTACCAACACGTACCATGTACATCCTGTGTGAAATTATTGGCAACGACACGCCAAGCAAACGCCAAGGTATAGTATAACTGCGACAGGCTGGCACATGTCACCTGGCATCCACGTATGCTCACCCCAAGGCATTGGCATATCCCCATGTCTATATCCGTTGCCCTTTGTGCGTACCGAGTCACCCATGCAGTCACCCACCCATGCATCCACCTGGCCCACCCACACAAGTACTCATACACTTGCGCACCTGAGTACCCAGCCACCCACTGGTCCACCCACCCGGTGACCCAGCCAGCCAGCCACGCACCTACTAAACCAACCTATCTAACCACTCGTGCACCCAGGCACCCAGCCACATACCCACCCACTGGGACATCCACCCACCCAGCTAGCCACATATGCAATCTACCCACCTAGGCAATAAGGAGGCATTCACCCATCCTTTTATCCAGGCACCCATTACTAAAACCACGCAGCCACCTAACCACCCAGCCAGCTGGCCCCATGTGTGCCCACCAGGCCGCCCACCCCTGACCCACCCACGCCCCTTCCCACTCGACCACTCTTTCCCCCCATACCCTTATACCCACCGACCTGCACCCACTCACCCTCACACATCCACATCCTCTCAGCCAGTCACCCACCCATCTCACCCCTAACATGCACAGCCCTCCACCCGCGATAGGTGAGTCGATCCCAACTACAAAACCACCCACCCACCCATATCCGTGCACCCACCCACCCATCTACCTTCCCCATCGCTCACCCCACCCACTTCTAATCACAGCTACACATCCACCCGCCACAAACCAACGGTGCAAATCCTCCAGCCCATGCAACAGTTTCACTCAGGCATCCAACAATGCACCCACCTAGGAGTTCCCAAACCCCGTCGATCCCCCAGCCACCTGGCGATTCACTTATAAGCAACCACCCTTGCACCCATCCACCCACCATAACCACCCACCCACCCGCCCTCCCTCCCTCCCTCCTCCCTCCCTCCCTCCCTCCCTCCTCCCTCCCTCCCCCTCCCTCCCTCCCTCCCTCCCTCCCTCCCTCCCTCCTCCCTCCCTCCTCCCTCCCTCCCTCCTCCTCCCTCCCTCCCTCCCTCCCTCCCTCCCTCCCTCCCTCCCTCCCTCCCTCCCGCCACCCCACCCACCCACCCTCTCCAACTGCATGTGGACTGCCTCTCCCAGCGACTCGGCCAGCCGTTTGAGTGTGTTTGGGACCATATGCTGATGCCCATGGATATTACGCGCGCCATCAACCAGGCAACACCAGTGACACTTGAGCTCCTTGTTATCCTTCTCATCGGATGTACTGACGACACCCTGCACAATTACAGCTCACAAGGCAACTAACATGCTGGAGGAACGCATCCGCCGCAGTGGACGTCAGTAACGGATGTTGCAATGTTGCTGGAGGGAGGTCAATCGACCGCACCCGTACATACAAGGGGCAATTATTGATGCGTCATACCCAAAACAGGAAGAAAATGTGGCACAACTAACCTTGCCATCAACATGGATGGACGGAGTTGGAGACCAACTGCAGCGCGGCATTCGCAAGGGCACAGGCTGTGTTGTTCAGCAGGTCCACCGCTGGACTGCCCGATGCCGAGTCCAGGTTCTTCCTTACACAAACTCTCCACAAGCGTGATTGTCGCGTCCTTGGCTGCCAACTGCGGAAAGGAGGCCAGTGCTCGCTTCAGCAGGAACTCGGCAATTGCAATCACGGTGGGCCCTGGCACGATTTGCAGGCCTACACATGCTTGCCCCGCATGTGCCTCCCCCACGTGTGCATCCACCGCAGTTGACGTGCTCGCTCGCAGCTCCCACTACCGCTGGCTTCGTTGCCATGTTCCTCCACCCGTTGCCTCTTGCATCTTAGCTGTTCCTCGCGCTTCTCCGCAGCCTCTCTTTCCCTCTCTTCCTCTCTCTTTTCTGCTGCCGTTCATGCCTTGCTCCAGATATAGATGTGGCTGCTTAGGCGTTCAATCTGCATCACAGAATTGGACGATATGCACGTCAAAGGAAAGCCAACCAAGCAGCAACATTACCAACAATGTAGCGGGAGGGTCAGTGCAGAGGCCAGCAACATAACTGCCTTAGTCTTGTACTCCTACCATACACATTAGGGAAGACTGCTGGCATGGCAGCCTGCATCACAGCAATGAATTGCCGCCAACTAAAATAAGAGAGTGACTCACCGCTACTCTTCCCTGAAGCCGACTGGTCACACCTCCATTGTGGCGTTGTTTTACCACTTTAAGGCTCTTCCACAGCGTGCGATTTTGTTGATGCCATTTTCTCAATTCCTGTAGCATATATTTTGCCCCCGCCGCACGCTTCCATGGGTTGCCATGTACATCATACTTTGCTGATGCTGCAGAGAAGTCAAGCGGTTCTTTGCATTCCCTCACCTGTATTCAACGGCAACGCCAAAACGGAATGCCAACGAATGCGGAGCGGGGGAACAAGGCATAAATCAACGCATGGTGAACCGGCAGATGCTGAGGCAGACACGACAATGCACTGGGTGCATGGCAACCATGTGAACACTGATGGTAGCACTCACATGCCTAACAAGCATTTTCTTTGTTTCCCCTGGGTTAGAGTGTAAGGCCTATGCCAACCAAGGTAAACAACAAAACAACACATCCTAAACTGCCCTAACTGACATGGGCAACAAACATGGCCAATGGAGGACAAGGAACCAAGTAGGATCATCCAACAGGATCATGGTATTATGGCAGCTTGCATGCAGTAAATTACATCAAGCATGGTTGGCTCAGCACATTGAAGTATTGTCACATCATTAGAACAAGGGAAAGTCAGAAATCAACGCATGGTGAACCGGCAGATGATGAGGCAGACACGACAATGCACTTGGTGCATGGCAACTATGTGAACACTGATGGTAGCATTCACATGCCTAACAAGCATTTTCTCTGTTTCCCCTGGGTTAGAGTGTAAGGCCTATGCCAACCCAGCTAAACAACAAAACAACACATCCTAAACTGCGCTAACTGACATGGGCAACAAACATGGCCAATGGACACAACACCTTGAAATGGCCTTTTTTTTACATAAATTATGGCCCATGGCAAGTTTATTGTCCGATTGACCTAGGATTGGATCCCACCACTCCCCGGGATGTGTCTGGCTAGCGGTGGAGTAGTTGAGTCAAAATGTTAAGTTTACATGGTACTCCCTGCTTAAGTTAACTCCAGATCCAAGGCCAAAACTGGCCACCTAAACCACTTGCACTTGCATAGAAACAATAGTTGATCTCAGATTATGCTGTAACTTTGCAGTGGTGATGAATAATAGTTGTTCTGACCTTGTACAAAGTTCTACGCCATTTGGAGCCCTAGTTGGTGACAAATGCTAGCAAAATTTTGCTAGCATTTGTCATTAATGGCCATTTAAAATCAATATTTAACCCAAATAATGTCAGAATGCCACCAAAACTTATTGCCATCATGCCAGCACCTGAAGCAAGGTCTCAACAAGTCATGAGCAGAAATTCAGATCATGCAGAGCCCAAAATGGTGACATTTGCCAGCAATTGTCACCATTTTTTGCTTTTTTACCCACAATTTTAACAACATTACCCACCAAAACATTCTCCAAGCTGGGGCGCATCATTTAAATCTTTGCAGGCAACTCAAGAATGACTAGTACAAACAGTGTGCAAAACCTTGGTGCATGTGAATGCCTGAGTGGTGACCATTGCTAGCAGAATCCATCATGTAAGGTAGGCATTGCCAGTATGCCACAAAGCTGTGATGTGCAGTGCATGTCCATATGTATACCCCATGACACCGTGCCTCTAAACTACTTGGCACATTGCAAAATGGGAAGGAAAGGTGAATAATACATGCCACATCACTAACACAGCCATTTGAATGCTACCAACACGCACCATGCATGATATACACTGCGTGTACAGTAATACATGTCGAGAATATGCCGAGCGAGCATATCAAGGTGCAGTGACCCCAACGCTGGCACATGTCACCTGGCATCCACGTATGCTCACATGATATGGCATTGGCATATCCCATGTCTCCATCTCTTGCACTTTGTGCGCACCAAGCCACCCATGCAGTCGCCCACCCATGCAGCCACCTGGCCACCCACCCACACAACTGCTCACACACTCGCGCGCCCGTGCACCCAGACAGCCACCTGTCCTCCCACCCAGTGACCCACCCACCAAGCCAGCCGCGCACGTGCTTACCCAACTTATACAACCATGCGTGCACCTAGGCACCCAACCACCTACCAACCCACTTGGACATCCACCCACCCACCAAGGCACCTGCGCAACCCACACACCAACTAGGTAATAAGCAGGCATTCCCCCATCCAATGAGCCAACCACCCAACCACCCAACCACCTAAACACCCAGCCAGCTGGCCCCATATGCACCCGTCCGGCCACCCACAGTTGACCCACCCACGCATGCATTTTCTCAGCCAGCACCCCGGCACCTACCTCACCCCAAACCTGCACAGCCCTTCACCCGTGATAGGTGAGTCGGTCCCAACCATAAACCCATCCACGCATCCATATCTGTGCGCCCACCCGTCCATCTACCCGTCCCTTCGCCCACCCACCCACATCTAGTCATCTACACATCCACCAGCCACCAGCCACCAATGGCCCACCCACCAACCCACACACACACATACATCCCTAACCAACCAACCACCAACACACCACCCTCAAAAACGTGCAGTTGTTTCACTCATGCATCCAACAACCCACCCACTTCAAAGTCCCCAAAGCCTATCATCACCCAGCCACCTGGGCATCTGCCAATAACCGACCGCCCTTGCACTCATCCACCCACCATGACCAGCCAGCCAGCCACCCACCCTCTCCAACTGCCTGTGCTCCCACCTACGCAGCCAGCCATTTACCAAAGCATCCACCTATCAGCCACCCACCTGCCATTGAACCCACCCACGCCTAGGCATCCCTTGAAGCATCTATAGCCCAAGCCTCCCACCCAAGGCTCTCTGGGCAATCAAACAACCAAACAACCAATCACCCAGCTATACAACCACCTAACCACCTAACCACTCAACAACACAATCACCGAACCACCTAACTACCCAACACCCAAACCAGCCAGGCATGTGCCCGCCTCGCATGCCCTCACCATTGCAACACCCCATACACGCCCCGCTCACCTAGCCAGCCACACACCCAGCCAGTCTCCTGCTCAACTCACGCATGAAGGCAATATCAGCCATGCATGGCCTCACCTTGCATCACTTGCATTGCCTGGTTAATTTGCATGAGACAGTTTCCATCTCATTGTCAGCAACTGAAAAGGCTCTTTCTTCACAGTAATGAATAAGCTACAACGTTGGAAACGTTCTCCCATCCCTCTTTAAAACAGTCTTTAAATCAGAAAGACAAGGGCAAATCTCTGGACAAGGTGGCAATAACCACTGCACCATGCTCTTGAGAAAGTCTTAACAACCCAGCTTTCTACCCTTTTAGAAGCTGCCTTGCGTTAGCAACGATTCTGGGCCCTCTGGCTCGCTCACCTGGCTTAATCTGCGCTTCTTTATGGCTGCCGGGATATGCGAAGCTTGGGCCGAGGGTGTCGTGGCGAGGTCGTCTGCCCGACTCATCACTTCTCGAAACCGCACTGCCGACTAATAAAAACGATGCCCCCCTTTGCCTTTTGTATCTGGCGTCAAAAGAACAATGAACTCGCTTGGAAACACTGTCGCAAAGAGCTTCCTACAGGCATTATAAGCAATTTTCGCAGCTTTTACCGCACTTACTGCACATCCGGAAGACCATTAGCGGCCTTCGCGCGGAATCTTGGGCACGCCATATCTTCTGCTGGCTCATTGCCGCAGGCTGGCAGTATAGGAAGGTCGGGCATAGCCTAAAGAGCTGATTATCTGACGACAAAGATATGCATTGCATGAAGCAAGAAACAGACGGATTTCGCACCCCCATATTTATTCACGTCAATGCCGGACAATTAAAAGCGAAACTCAAAAAACGAAAACACTAACGTTTTCGGGAATATTATAACGAACAAGCTGAGCTGCCAGCTATGTCGCGGTTTACGATCCAGTTAACGATAACGGCTCCGTAACCACCCCAGTGCCTAATATTGGGGCAGCTATGGCGCCGTAACCACTACCTGACCCGTCCCGTATACCCCAACGTAACCTGAACCGAAGCCGTTCACGCCCCCGTAAACATAACCGGCCCAGTTACTGGGCCGTACCGAATCTCGGGGCCAATATTCCGAATGGTACCGTAACCGGTCCGGTAACCCAAACCGCCAACGAATACGGACCCGTAACCTGGCCCGTCGAAGTTACCGGGCAGGTTACGGGGGCGTCGAAGTTACCGGACAGGTTACGGGGGCTTCAAATTAACTCCTAGTGGACATCCGGCATGTGCCAAGATACTAACAAGCTGGCATCAGCTTCTTAGCGCATTGCCATATTGGAAAGGAAGGTGAGAGTGGTTCTTTTGCCGGCCATACTGCATGAGTGGCATTGCATTAGATAGGTGTTTCCATTGCTTTCCTTGAGCTATAACCATTAAGACTTCCCTGCTATGTGTGCAGCAAGGCAAGCTGGATAGGATGTGAATGCTTGGCAGACAACATGTATGATTTGCTGCCAAGTTTGCAGGCTGCAGTTGCCTCTATTGCTTGGGCAGTCTTTCTAAGGTTTTTACACGTATACTTGCTGAGTTCTTGGCATAAATTTACATGGTAACCTTGGGCTGAGCATAGTGTATGGCTCGTAGTGTATGGCTCGTAAATGGTGGGAGAGCGATCGCAGCAATGGTGCTCACCA